>VWZN01019500.1:277942-289268 GCA_013396955.1 Regulus satrapa | reverse complement strand
TTTAACTTTTTTTTTTTTTTTTTTTCTGTAACTGGTAGTTATATGCATTTCTGTAAGATGTTTTTCTCTGGAAGAATAATTACATATTTTAGGATTGAAAACTACATGATCTGAAAAGTTCAAGGTCTCTATAAGTTCCCTCATTAATTTACTGCTAGTGCACTGAAATCACTGCTAGTACTTTTTCTACTGCTCTGTTCTTCAAAGGTGTTAATATTTCTCAATACACCATGATTTTACACAATTTTTCATAATCTCTTTAAATCTTCAGCTGCTGCCTAGGGATCTCCTTTGGCAAGGGTAATTTTATTTTTCAGTATTGGGATTTTGCATTTATGTTTGTGTGTGGATTAAGTTTGGTACCTAAATATCTTCTCAAAAAAAAAAAAAAAAAAAGAAGAAAGGAAAAAAAAACCAAACTTATTTGTATCTCAAGAAATTTTTCTTATTCCAGCCATGAATTCTGATTCCCTAAGTGGAGTTGGCACTTGCCCCAGGGGTAGCTTCTTCTCATGCTGGCCTGATGAGGAGCAGGGCTTCTCCTAGCAGTAGGCTGATGGTTTGGCTTTGGTGTTTGAGGCTGGACTGAAGCCCCAGAAAAGATCTTCTGAGCATTGATCAGACCAAGGAAATGTCCCCAGGTCTGGAACATGAAAGATGAAGGAAACATAAAAATAAGGGTATCAGTCATTGGACAGGTCTTCGGTACTTGAGAAGTCACCAAGAAGTTGACCTTAAACTTAGGTCTTCACAGTTGGAAAAATCCCCTGTACATATGTTGTTCTTAATTATTACAGAGACAAAATTACCATGTAGCTGGTAGGCAAAAACTAAAATAATGACTGCCCAGTCTTTCTTTAAAACCACTGACATTTTCTCGGATGACTCATTATTGGGACTATTTCTCAACCAGGTATTGCACTAGTGAAAGATTTTAGAATTACTCCATTATTCTGTGACTTCTGATCTAAGGAGAAGTGTTTTGCAAGAAGTGGAATATATCCAAGTAGGGACAAGATTTATTAAATTTCTCCTGACTTTCAGAAGAGGTTTGCTTTAAAATTTTTTTCTCCTGCCATTGGAGCCTCCTCTCTGTGCCCTCCTCCTGATGTCTATGACAATTTTTTTTCTCAGTAGCATTGCCTTATTATATTTAAGGGCCTGACCCACTTCAAATGTCATAGACCCAGGGGAGTAACAAAGATTGGGAGGAAGAATCTGCTACTGCAGAGCACCCAAGATAAGAAGAAATTAGGAAAGCCAGCTTGACAATAATAGAATTGTAAACATTGATGAGCCTGAAGCAATCCAAGATAAGAAGCCAGCTCAGCACAATTCAGAAATGGTCAAATATTAAACACAGAATATATTATATAAGCAGAACATATTAAAATAACAGCATATAAGGAGTCCTTATTGTTTTCACTCAGGGTGATAGCTTTGTGGATTTACCACACAACACCCATCTTTGTGCAAATGTGAAATAACAAAGCCCCTGGCTCTGTGTGTGTGATTGGCTCACTGCACACTGGGTGATGAGTCATAATTATTGGGGAAACACTTAGGTTACAATGAGAAATGTCTCTAGCATTAATAGACCAACCCAACCCTTTCAGTAAGAGATTTTCATAGCCCTTCACTGTTCTAAATTCATAAGAAGTATTTGTTATAATATTGCAGTTTCTGTATTGGATTCTGTTTTATTAAGTTTCTTCATATCTGTATTCTAAGTTACTCTCACATGAACCCACAGGAGTGGAAGAAACAGAGTCTGGTCTATCCCTGGTGCTCTTGGGCTTTCTTCACCTAATCCCCCTGCTAAAACCAATTGAAAACAAATTTTAAAAGTGATTTTGAGGACTGAGAAAGGCAGCAGTTTATGCATGCCAAAATCAGTGAAGAAGAGCTCAAAAGCAATATCTCCAGGGGAAAAAGCCTGAAGCAATTGCTGGGCTTTCCATCACCCATTTTCCCCCTAAAGAATTTCATTACAGTTTGACGGAGGAGCTCATCAGTGGCAAGAGCCAAATATATCACACTGTTTCCACTGTACTGCAGCCAAGCTGGCTTGACCCACTGGTATTTTAGGATGTTTTTCCATATCGTCAGGACACATTGAGAACCACAAGGGACAGCACCTTAGGACCTAACCCTTATCAAAGCTGGGAAAGCTACATCTGAGAGTCTCTGGTGGGTAATGAAGGAGCTACACAGAAGTTTGGGAAGAGTCTTCCCAGCACGTGTGAGGGGAAATAAGGTATTAATGCATGGTGGGGAGGATCTTTTTTTCAGGAGGTTGAATAATGCTTGGTATGAGTGGTTGGAGTATGACTCAGGGCATGCACTGGCAGTCCTTGAAGGCCAACACACCTGCAGTAAAATCTGTGCTGTGAGCTGAGCAAAAAAGGGCTATACTATGTCTGCAGTCTTTGTCCAAACTTTCCATTAATTCCAGGTGGCAAATATTTTGAAGTTTTCTTCTTGAATTTTCTATTTGTTGCACAACTTGTACACATTTACCAGAACCTTGGACAGCTGTTCTGGTACCATCGGTGAAGTGCACTGATGTGAGAAGGACTGAAAGACCTTTCTGGGGACTTTGAGTGGAAATGTTCTAACATTATTATTCTAACCATTAGATGCCTAACTTAAGTCCATTGTTTAGATGCTTTGCAATTAAAGGGCAGACATCAGTACCTCTAAAAGATATGCACTCCTTGGAACTATAATAAAAAACAAGTAGCTGTAGCACTTTGTGGTGTGATTTAGTGAACTTGGTTGTACTTAGTCAAAGGTTGGACTTGATGATCTTGGAGGTCTTTTCCAACCCCAACAATTGCATGATTCGATATATTCTTGACTAAGAAAAGATTTCAAGTATTTGGGATTAATTATGTTCATTCATCTCTAGTGAGAGGAAAGGAAACCAATTTTTCTCCCTTAGGCTAGATGCCTGCTTTTAGCTGGATAAATTTATAAGTAACAAATATTTTAAATTAATTTTTAAAAGGAAGAAAACTGTAAAACAATGCCTTTCATTTATTTAGAGCCTTGTAGATAAGATAGTAAAAGAAAAAACTGAAGCAACTAAAATATCTTTGTTCTTCCTTTATTTTATGTGAGGTGACCTGACCTATAGAACTCTGTTTTATCCTGTGGCTTTTGGAAGATGAGGTGATACAAAATAGCAGTCACTGTGAGAATAGATGAGACAGAAACTGTGAACATGAAAGTTAGTAATAAGATTAGTTCTGTATTATTATTTTATAATTTCTGTGTTATATATTCATGTTCCTTATAGGCAATACCTGAAGATAGGCCATGTTCATTCTAGAATGGCTTTTGTGGAGCAAAAGAGAAGTAATGTGTTGAAGCTGGTGTGAGTGGACAACTCATATGCTGCTTCTCATGTACTATATGAAGATATGATATGATATGATATACAGCAGGGTTTAATGTCCTTAGGGAATCAAATTAACTTTAATGAATACAAAATATCTCTCCCTATCAAGTGATACTTTGTAGTGTCTCCAGTACAAATAGAGAGGCAGGAGTCTTACCCAGCTGGTGGCATGTTGCATATTTTCTTTTTTCTTCTACAGAGGATCCACTTTCATCATTCTCCTTCTCAGTAGAACTAAGAGCACATGGGTGAACAAGAGCGTGAGGAATAAGAAAGAGCTTATTTGGGGACAGAAATTACAGGGGTTTTTTGTTTGCTCAGTTTGGTTTTTTGGTTGGTTTTTTTCTGGTTTCTTTTGTTTTGTGTGTATGTTTGTGTGTATATGGGGGTTTTTTTCTTTTGAGGGGGGCAGGTTTAATGATCTAATCTTTCATTACTGAGCAAGGTACAACCCTTCCTGTGCGACTGTTCCACTTCCTGTGAAGAAGCCAGAGGGCCACTGAGTGGTGACAACAGGATTTTCAGTAGAGACAATAGAAGCCACATAAAAGGATGCTAATAGAATAGCCTGGATAAACAATAAATTTGTGCATTAACTTGCTATGGAAAGGAGGTAAACATAATTCCTCTCACCTTTGTCTTAAAACTAGGGAGAGTACTCAAAAGATTATAGAAAATGATGTTTTGGATGCTGAGAATACTAACCTCATCTTTTTCCCCAGGGGTTGGTAGTTTACCTAACAACTAGAAAGTAGATTTTGTTGGGTGTTTTTTAACTGTTTATGTCCTTAAAAAGTTCAGAAGGTACAAAAGTACAGACAGGACCTTCCTGGAGCTTTCTAATTTGCTTCCTAACGTCATCTAACATATGCTAACATTTCCACATCTGAAAAATAATTACTGTTAACACTGTTTTTATAAGTTTCATGATAAGCAGTTGAATAAAAATTCTGAGTAACAGCTGAGAAACACAGGAATATAAACTCATGCTGTGCTATAGTGTACAGCAGAGAATCCCTGAAGTAATGTGAGCATGTTTATGTAATCATCTTGAAAATTCAAATTATATATAACATAAAGGTATGTCTGATAGAATGGATCTTAATATTAAAAAATAAAATAAAATTTAAAAAAGCAGACATAACCTATTTAGCAGTCTCAGGGTATGCAGGAAAGCAACCCAAATGAAATGTTTTCCAAAGGGCCTCATCATGAGATATGTATAAAAGCTATGAAGAGCACTCTTCAGCATTTTCTTCTCAGTAGCATGTTTACTCCAGAAAATGTATTTGGACTTCATTTTGAAATAACAGCATTTCCCTTTTCCTGCTTCCTGCAGTTTTCTATGTATTCATGAAGCATGTGAGTGTCATTTACTCTGTTTCTTCTTTTTGACAACTTTTCCTTGTGGGACAGTGTGTCTGTTGTTGCACCACTGGGGATTCTGATGGAATACACAACTGTTTGTTTTTGGTGTCCTTCTCTGTTGCTGTGTGTCTCTACTTTATTTTCTGCAACCTCAGAACTCTGATATGAAGTCTGAGGACACAGGACCACTAAATACTTATGTTTTGTTTTAGTTTGATTTTAAGAAACAGAAATGTCTAACATCCAAAAGTTTACAGCTTCTCTCTCAGCTTCCTGTCCTTTTAGCTGATTTCTGCAGTTGACCAGGCAGTCTTCATTTCACTGCCAAGCACTGCTGTTAGAAGAGATTTCTCTTATGCAGGATGATAGTAGGATATTGTACATCATAGCATTAGATGATACAACTCAGCATGCATGTGTTGAAAACTGAACATCACTACACTGACAGTAGCAGATTCCAGCAAAGACCCCCAGTAGATGTTTTCCTCATGAAGGATGCACACTGGCTCCCACACATTGCAGCCAGAGAAAATTGGCATGGTAGGGAACATCTCCACAGGCAGCAGTGAGGAGGGTTCCAAACAAGAACATCCTCAGGACTACATCGTAGGAGGGCAGGTACAATAGAAACTATTAATGAGAACAAAAGTAGTTTGTGGCAAGAGCACTGTGGAGAACTGCTTAACTTCCAGCAGTTAAACATCCCTCTTTAATTACAAAATAGAGGAAAACAAAACTTCTGCACTTTTCAAGGATGAGAAGTTGGAGTTATTCAAAGTCATGAACTTGCCCTGGCAGTGAGCCTTGTACTGAAAACTGCCCAAAAGCTTGTTTTCAAAAGATCAGGCTCACTTTCAGTCTTGCTTTCACTACTAAGAGGTAAAAACCTACAATTTATTAATTTTCATTCACCCTAGATTTACTTGGCAGCAATAGATTAGAAAAAGGCAGATTTTTCCACAAGAGCTAAACTTCCAAGTAGAGCAACATAAATAACAGAATAGCAGTCAGTCAATACTGATAGAAAATACTAAAGCTGAGAATTTCAAACTATTTAGTGCTGTACCATGAAAGTCTGGACCTAAGAATCTATTTCTAGGGATATTCTCTCTCTCATAATTACGCCAGAGGAAAGTCACTTCCTCTTGCTGCTGCCAGAAGAATATTTTAAAACAATCCATTCATTGAATTCACCTGAGATAAAGAGGTTTTATAGAATATTTCTGCAAAATCCTGACAAACTGTTATTATTTAGTAGTAGAACACTGTGATGGACTAACACATTGGTTGACAGAGATGTCAGTGTAAAAAGAAATTATTTTCAGGTACATTCAGAAAAAGAAGCTTCTGGGATGACATTCATTGAACTTGCAGTAAAATTGCAAAGAGCCTTAGCACTTTGCAAGGAATGATGAAAAAAACTCCTATTAAAAATATTCTTAAATTTCCTAATTTTTATGACTTGAAAATACACTATAATGATGAGTAAAATACAAATTTGCAGATATGAAAGAAGAAATGACCATAAACCAAGTAAGTTACCCTTTTGTCTCCTTGACCTTTGACTTACTTGGATCAAAACTGGACAAAGATTGCAGTTGCTAAGTATATTACCACGAGATGTAGGTAGTGGCTTTTAGTCAGGCTGCAAAAATAACCCCTTCCCCCAGCAGCAGTACAAGTTAACTTTTTCTTCTGGCAAAAAGATAAAGAGGGAACTGACGTCTCTTGGAATATATAAACACTCCCTGGCAGTTCACAGTCTATGTGCTTGGTGGGGAGATTTAGCTGCTTGTCTGCTGGTAACTTGATGCAAGTCATGTGTTAAGTGCTTGTATGTTCAGCTGAAAAATCAGTCGCCCTTATTCAAGGTGAGTCATATGAGACAACATTTAAAATCAGAGGGTTTTCCTCAGGAATACTTTCAAGGTCAGTTGGGTGGAAACTCTTGGAAATATTTTTTTTTTTTAATGCAAAATAAAATTGAAGGATTTAAAAAGCTGCTTGTAAGAAAAAAATGACACTTTACATGGATTAGTGAAATGCTTTGTTACTATGATAACAGTGATGTTTTATGGGCAGCATGGGTGGTTTTCCCAAATATCTTCTGTCTTTTGGTATTTAATCTTCTTGAAAATACAGTTCTGAGTCATGTGAATTTACAAGAAATGCATATTTTAAAGTAATTTTTCTAGGAATTTACTACTGCAGTTAAAAAACTTAAAACTATAATTCCAAAGTATATCAAATATATAATGAGACTATTTGTATTTCATAAGGGCTTGTTTTAAACTGATATATACAGAAATCTAAGTTAAATATTGAAGAAAGAATTTATTAACATTTTGCATCTCTCCTTCTATACAGTTGTTTGTAAATTGTCTTTCAGAGATTTGAGTGGGCCATTTTCATTTTTGTTAATTAATATTCTGTTAAGAATCTTTGAATTTATATTAAAAAGTACATACCCAACTCTAGGGGGTGAATAATTTTATTAATCCTATAATCAAATCTGAGTCTAAATGATACAATAGCCTCACAGACCATAGCTAATTTTGTTATGGTACTTTCTATTCTGCTTAAGGCATATAATTTTCACTTAAATATAAATTCCCAGAAAGTGCATTCTTATTGGAAATTTCTACCTTAATCTTCACATTTTAAATTCAGTTGTGATAGATGAAAATAATGTGTTGACTTCTATATGAATTGAGTTTTATTGTCTGACTGCTCTTCACTCACAGTTGTGTAATTTATAATTTGAATTGCATAAATTGGGATGTCTAGACTGCTATTACATTGTGTTTGGTAGGAGAAGGGTGAATGTTTTTCAATTTGCAGAAGCTTGGAATAGACACAAGTTGTTAGCAGTCATCTGCTTTCTACCTTTTTATTGCTAGTGCTCATGAGAGATACATAGTCTGCCTAAAACAAAATAAAATCATTGGAAAAGCTTGTAGAAACTTAGGTGGAAATGTATTTTGATGGAAAGCGTGTTACTGTGGAATTTTAAAATCTTCAGTATATAAGTCAAGAAAAAAAGTTTGATGATATCTAAGACCCCCTTAAACATTTCTGAAAGAAATAATTTTAATTTTGAATGTTAAAATTGGAAAAAAAAAATCTGCTTGTATTGGGGGAAAAAAAATCAAGTGGAGTTAGGTATACTTTTCAGAATTTGATTTAATTGAAATTGTCTGCTTTTCCTTAGATTTGCTACAATATGTAATGGCAATCAGATTTTCAAATCCCCACACATTTACCCAATTAGTTGCCTTTTAGTGTTTTGTCTTTGCCAAACTAAAGATCCACATCTCAATCTAGCTACAACAATATGAGATTTGGTCCTAGTGATTTTCACTTAAAAATTCCTCAAGTCTAATAAATTTCTAACTTAAATATGCTTTGAAATTTGTGGATAAAGATTATTAACACCCAGTACATCAAAAAGCCTTTAATGGTTTTGGAGTGGGAACCACATGGAATGACCTGATGGCAAGTGGACAGCCAGGCTGACTTTTATAGTCAGGATAGTAGGGATATTTCTCCAAGACTGCAAACAGTCTTTTGATCATTCGGCTTGAAAATATCCAAGGAGAAATTCTTAAAACACCAAATAATCTCAAATGTTCAGAAATAGACATTGTTAAAGGCAAGGGAGCCATAACCTGCTCTTGGTACAAGAGCAGACAAAAGGTGAATTTCCGATGGTGTTAAAGGGAGATGTCTGGTGCCAGGTAGAGCTGTGAAATTTTTGAGAGTTTGGGATGACAAGGGAGGACACATCACTGGCCCGCTGACCATGGTACCTAATCTGTTGTACCTCCTTCAGGTGATGAAAGGTTCACATAACAGATTAGGAAAATAGAACACACTGCTTTACCTGCTTTACTGTTTAGAAATCCAGGAAGTCCTTCTAGTTCTTTAGTTCTCATGAGCAAACTGGTTGAGTTGCTCTTCCACTTAATCATTCTGTTTTCCTTCTCTCTGTATTTGACCTTGAATGTGTAATTAACTCTTAACTCATACCTGCTTTGAAATTGATTTAGAGATCTTCAAGACATGTTAACAAACAGAAATTAGTAAGAATAAAAAGGACATAGTGACATCTAAAACAGAAAAGGGCATATTTTTTGTTAACAGGAGGTCTAAAGCAAATAACTAAATTGCAAATTCCGTGTATGTGACTAATTCACAATAATAAAAAATAAATTGCAAATTAGGCACTTCTTTGTCTCAATTATTTATAAACAATAAAAAAAAAACCCCAGAAAAAATATCACTGGGACCTTATATTTTACCACTTCAACACCAGTGTCTGATTTTCTTTACTGCTTTCACTAGGGGCGAGTTTGTAAGATATATTAACATACATTACTAGCAACTCTTATTTTCCAATGATTAATCACTGTCATTTTTCTTCTGAGACTGAATAATCTTGCAGTTTTAGGTATTACGTCTTTCAAAGATCAAGCTCTTTCCCTGCTTTAAAAACTCTGATGTTTTGTAAGGCAATTAGGATTGATGAAATTAACTGCTGGCAAGAATGCAGCTCTAAAAGAAAAATCCGGTCATGCCTTTGTCATTCTGAAGCAGTAGAGGACCGTGGACTGATGGAGATCTGGAAAGAGGCTTCTTGTGGGTGCCTCCTTTCAGAGACTGCCTTTCCCACCGGGATGCTGACAGGCCTTGAGGACTTTAAGAGTGGCACAAGGCAGAAAGAGCCAGGGGAGCTCCTGCCAGTGGAGTGTAGCTCCTGTTTTTGCCTGAAGTGGGAGCCATGGGCATGGCAGGCTGAGATAAAAGCAGATATCTATAGCGTCTTTCTTTGGCAGAGGGAGACTTAAAGACGTCTACATCAGGAAGAATGTCAAACGAATAATAACAATGTCAGCTTGCCCTAACACACCAGAGCCAAAAAACTACAAAACAAAACCAAGAGCAAACAAACAAACAAAGCTACAAATAAAATTAAAAAAAAAAAAAAGGCAAACAAAAAAAAAAAAAACCGAAACAACTTACCAGTTTGTTTAGGCAACTGGAATGAAGAAAGATAATCACATGTAATAAGCAATTAACTTGCCAAATGNGGGTGTTTCTACTCTGTTGCATGATAAAATATAGTTGTCTCCTCTTTTTTTTTTTTTTTTTTTTTTTTTTTTTTTTTTTTTTTTTTGCCAGTGACTGGACGCTGGCTGGCTGTTTTTGACTTGTTATCTTCCTACCTGCTTCATGTCATGTACTTTGTACTTTGAGCTTTGGAATTTGATTTTTGTTCACTTTCTGCTTATATTAGCAGCTTGTCTGAGGAAGATCAGTGAGTCTGTTGGGACCAAGAAGTGAGGAAAAACCATCAAGCCTTACAGCAAGCATATTTGTACACAGTTGACCTGTACCCAAACAAAAAAGAGGAATGATCTGTAACAGAAACTGTGGGCTCCTCACTGGGGCCATCATCAGTGGTGTGCTGGCTATCTTCGGAGGAGTTCTAATACCAGTTGGAGATAATCTTATAAGCAAAGCAGTAAAAAAGGTACTTTTTTTTTTTTTTTTTCTTCCCATCTCCCCAGGACATATGGTTTGTGGTTATTGAATAGTCATTATTGTTAAATCTTACGTTCCAATTTTTTTTTCTTTGTTAGATATAGTTTTTATAAATTAGGTACTCCTAATTTCCCTGAAAATATAGGCAACAAGAAAAATTTTTAAAATATATTAATTATACTGCCACATTTGCTTGTTTGCTCTCGTGCTTCACTTTAGAAGCTAAAATATTGTGTTTTCAGAATGCAATTTAGAAGTAAGTGGGTTTTACTTTTATTGTATTTATGATTGTTTCTTGTTTCTTTATAGTTCCCTTTTTAAAAAATAAAATTATTTTCATATTTTGATTCTCCATGAAGTTATATTTATGTGCTGAAAATAATCTAGACAGTCTCCTGCTGCAAAATCTAATCCTACACTTCATGTATTCAGCTCTCATTCTGTGATTGTATGATCCCAGTCGATGTTCTCCACATGGCTGGGGGATCTAATAAAATGCATCTCTCAATTTTGAGAGTGAAGATTGATTGAAGTAGAATGTTTTACATTCTATCCAATACCTTGGCAGACACAGGGTATTTTTCTGATTCTTAAATTATTTTCTGTCCCTAAAATCTGGATTTTTTATGTAAAGAAAATAGATAAAAAAATTGTTAGATCTTTGGTGAAAAGTGTACCTAACTAGAGGTTTAAAACATGGAGTAGTCTGGCATGTTCACTATGGGGACACAAGATCTCCTTGGGGTCACTGCAGCCAAAGTTTTTTCTCTGATGGTTAAAAATCTGAAAATCTTCAGATTTTTTGCTGTTTCTTAGTTCTGCCATTGATCTACTGTGGTGTTGAAGACTGTGAACATCTTGGAGAGACTTATCCAAAGGCTCTTTTGGAGGAGTAGCCTTAGCTCAATAGCTGTTAAAGTCAATTGAGGAGGTGGATACATGAACTGTCAGGAAATGTTGAACTGTCTGTTGAGGCCCTGGCTATATTTTAGTATCATAAAAAAAAAAAAA
>VWZN01019500.1:266456-277817 GCA_013396955.1 Regulus satrapa | reverse complement strand
AAAAAAAAACCAAAAAAACAAAAAAAAACCCCTCCCTAGATAATGTCTCAACCCCCTTGCAACATTTTACAAAAAAACTCACACTCTATATTTGCAAAAAAAAATTCATTGTTTGCTGTATTGAGGAAATGAAAGGTTTTCTAGAAAGCATATAAATTTTAAAATGTATGTCTCCTTATATCAAATACTTACTTAATCCTGAGTGTTTTCTTATACCATTCAGTATTTTGAAAGCAAATTACATATACTGGCAGTGTTATGTGTTCATCCATTTACTAACAGTAATTAACCAGTTTTACAGCATGGTTTGCAAATGTCTACATACTCAATTATACCTGCAAGAGTCCATAGTGGCAATGCATCAGAGGGAGTAGTTTTCCCCTCAACCACTTTTTAATTTTCTGCATTTTGATCATGTTTCAGATGCTTGTACCTATTTCAAGGCAGCTTGTTTGATGTATAGGGGAAAAAAAATGTACCAGTAATCACATAAAACATAAAAGAGTAAATTTGTAGAGGCTTTGCTCACTTAGTAAATGGATGTGGTTTTTTCCTAAGCACAAGTCATACCAGACTATTGTCTTTCTGTTTAGAGTGCTGACTATTCAGTGACATCATAAAATTCTTGAGACAATTCCATTTCAGACAGGATGGGCCCAAGTACAACCACTGAAATATGTGATCAGTTCAGCAGATGCTCCAGAAGGACTTGAATTTAACCAATTCCAATTTTGCTGTGTTGATGAAAGGTCTGTTAACAAAAATAAATTTGTTGTTCATTGCAGTTATATTTAAGACAAATACAGAGCTGACTGCAAAGAAAACAGATCTTTTCAGCAGAGAGTGCTCAAAATACTTTTTTTTTTCTGAAATAATTCCACTTTTGGAAAGGTAATTTTTATGGAAAAGCTTTGGTAGAACCAGGTCAGTTTCCATGACAAATGTGTTTGGAATTTCTCAAGAATAGTGACCATAGGATAGGAAGAAAACGAAGAGTGAGATGTTCTTTCAGGTATGGCCTGTAAGCGTTTTTTTTGGAGCAGCCTGCAAAGGAAAGTGTTATAGTCACCAGCCCTTGAACTGTTCAAAAAATTAGTAGATATGGCACTTCAAGATATGATTTAGTGAGCATTGCAGTCAAACATTGGACTGGATGATCTTGGAGGTCTTTTCTGACCTTATTGAATCTATGCTATTTCCATTTATGCTCATATGAGGAAAAATCTAAAAGAGGTCCTCACCCACTGGGTGAAAACAAAACTCAGTATGCCATATTTCTAATGAAAAGTAAAAACTCTTCCAGACACAATCAGTAAAAGCAAAATCTTGTCTTAAATTCTTCACGGTCAAAGCTTGAAAAAGGACCCCTAGTTTTTCTTCTGGCTATCTTATCTCAGAAAAAATCCAGTATTTTGCATGGCAGTAGGACCAATTCTGTATTTTTGGAGGAGATGAAAGTTCCTATCAGATGTTATTGCTGGATTAGAATAACAAATGTTGAATAGTTTTAGGAACTCTGTCCTATACCAGGACAAATTGTCTTAAATTAAGTAGCTATCGATGTTTAATCAATATTGCCCATTTACTCTAAAGCAAGATAAATCAAGTCCAGATGAACTTTTTATAATCTCCCAATGAATTGGAGGAATTTTAATTTCAAAAATTAATTCAATCAATAGTTTGTTTTTTGGGTTTTTTTTGTCCTTTTCTGCTGGAAGCAGAAGTCTCATGCTTCTCTTAAGCTTCCCTTAAGCACACATCTTTATACTTTACCAACATTTTTTTCTCCTTTACTGTAGTCATTAAAAGATTAGCTGGACTAAACATGGTAGGGTATATTTGGCTGGAAGACTGCACACTTTTCTGAAGTAAAGAGAAAGNATATAATATCCATATATATGTCCTGAATAGTTTTCAAGGCTCTTTAAAGGAGCTGTCACTTGAAGAGCACACTCAAAATGTCACCAGCAGCACCTTGGCAGGGATCCACAGAAGGAGATTAGTGCTAAACTATTTCAGCTATGATACTATTCATGGAAAGGTGCCTTTGATTTCAGGACCAAAGGGCAAAAGTCCTGTCCTAATTTCTACAAACCCTGAATCTATCCAGAGGGGAGAGAACTTTCCATTAAGGTCTTAGGGATTTAGAAAATTGACCTTAGTAGAGTTGTGAGTGAAATGTGGAAGTTTCAGAGTTCTTTACAAAGAAATACTTTTCTTGAAATTATAAAAATATACCTTTTTGACTCTACATATTTCAGTTGGGTATTATCATGTCTGTTGTCATTAGTACTAGATATCATAATGTGTAAAACTATTAAAAAAAAAAGTGAAAGGAAAGGAGCATTCAAAACAACAAATCAAAAATATTTTATCTGATATTGTTGGAAAAAGATGTTTTGACATGGTTCAATTTCTACTATTTTTGCCTTTCCCTCCTTAAAACAATATTATCTTTTTTGGCAAACATCCCATCACTTCANCTGTAGTCATTAAAAGATTAGCTGGACTAAACATGGTAGGGTATATTTGGCTGGAAGACTGCACACTTTTCTGAAGTAAAGAGAAAGCATATGCAAGTGTACAGAAAATTTCAGATGCCCTTAGGAGTTGGACAGAGACTCTGAGTCCATTTTCTGTTATCCCCTGACAGGTGGATGCTGTGCTCCACCCATGAGCAGTCCATGAGCGGACAACCCAAACAAAGTCCATGTAACATAAAACACCCAGATGCCACATCTTAATTTGCTCCAATTTAGTATCAGTCATCAAATCAGAACACAAGGCTATTATTTCTAAGCCCCAGAATNAGAAGGAGATTAGTGCTAAACTATTTCAGCTATGATACTATTCATGGAAAGGTGCCTTTGATTTCAGGACCAAAGGGCAAAAGTCCTGTCCTAATTTCTACAAACCCTGAATCTATCCAGAGGGGAGAGAACTTTCCATTAAGGTCTTAGGGATTTAGAAAATTGACCTTAGTAGAGTTGTGAGTGAAATGTGGAAGTTTCAGAGTTCTTTACAAAGAAATACTTTTCTTGAAATTATAAAAATATACCTTTTTGACTCTACATATTTCAGTTGGGTATTATCATGTCTGTTGTCATTAGTACTAGATATCATAATGTGTAAAACTATTAAAAAAAAAAGTGAAAGGAAAGGAGCATTCAAAACAACAAATCAAAAATATTTTATCTGATATTGTTGGAAAAAGATGTTTTGACATGGTTCAATTTCTACTATTTTTGCCTTTCCCTCCTTAAAACAATATTATCTTTTTTGGCAAACATCCCATCACTTCAGTTATGGGTTTAAACACTCACGGCTACTGGTAATGGATTCATTTGCTAGAAAAATTTTTATCACTACTTAGCTCTAAGTTCTTCTCCTTTCTACCTGAGTGCATATGCTCAGGAGCTGAACAGAAGCCACATAATAATACTGAATATATTGAATATCTGATTAATTGAAAATGTAGAATGGTAAGTTTTTTGCCACAATGCCTCAGTGCTGTACTGGGTTAGTCTCAGTTATTTTTAAAAATAAGGCTTTCAACTGTAGCTACTATTATGTTTATTCATTTGTCTCTACATATCTGTGATCTGTGGTCAGCCAGATTATATCTCCTCAGCTACTGGAGGCATCAGAAACACCTCTAATTTGAAACTGTGTTTGTGACATTCACATGCCACTTCTTTATACAAACTAATGATGCTAAAGCAGCTGCTAGCTCTCAGCAGAGCACAAATGATCTAACCTCACATAATTCCACATTATTGATTTTAAGCTTTATTGAGTCTCAGAATTCTTTATTATCATGGACTGAAAAGTAACAAAAGTTATGATCTTACAAAGCCTGAGTAGAAAGGCTAATAATAAGGTAATAATCACCTTTTAAGAAGTAATGAGTCGTTCTTCCAGCTGCAAAATGGGAGAAGATTATTTGCTTTTCTTGAGCTTTACTTTTTCAGTTTTATGGAATTTTATTGCTTGTTTCCTCCAGTTTATGCAGGCAGCCCAACATACACAATTTTGTTACAGTCTGAAGTATTCTTGTCAATTCTCAGTTCCCTGAAAATGGCATCTTTTGTCCATCTGGCCAGATTCTTTGTCAAGGCAGAAACTTTGTCTTAAACTTTGTGTTTCTTCATCAAAGTCATGATGGCTTAATTTACTTTGAATAACAAAGTACAGCAAGCTTCTGTTGCTGACTGCTCAGAATTTCTTGAATTTATGTATTGCTAGTTGACCCACCTCTAGCCGGGGGAAAATTGTCAGAGACAAAAAGGGTCAAAGTTCCCCTGGTTTCACTCACTCTTGCACAGTTGGGCCGGGTATGAACTTGGCTGTGCAGCAATGGCATTTGTGTAGCTACTTTTGCTGACAGAAGTTAACTATTACGTGAGATATTAGAGCTGATGCAGATGGACTAGGAGCAGAGAAGTGTTTTGTGCTGCCAGTGGCACATTAGCTTCCAGAATTACTCCTGCTCTCCTAATAGCCCAAAGCACAGCAGTGTTAATAGGGAAATTTGTAACTGCCCGACCAGAGAGAGGGGGGATGTTTAGGGGTGGATCACCGGTGATCAAACAGCAAAAACAAAGGGCCTGCTGGTGTGAGGGTATCAGTTTATTAAATGAAGACATAAAAAAGAGCTCTAGATTTTATTCCACTTTACCCCGCCATTTGCACTCTCAAAGTATGTGACAGAGAATCACACACACCTCTTTTGTGGGAGAAGTATTATTAACAATAATGGCTAAACGCCATCAAAAATAATGGTCTTGTTATCTTCCTCTCCCCCCACCCCACACCCTTCTTTTGTCCTGTTGTTTCCCATGTTCTCATGCTCCCTTCTACACAGACCTTGGAGCCAAATGGCTAACTGGTAGAAAGGTAACACAGAAAGCAAAAATATAAGGGAATTATATTCCTCCTGTCTGACAGGCAGAAACAGCTCCCTGAAGCATAAGGGCTGGTGCAAAGGAAGAGAGTTTTTCATAGGAACTGTGTGCTGTGGGAGCCTGTTGCCCCTTTGGCTGCAGCATTGCCAGGTTGGATCAGTTGTACCTTTGGAGCATTCCCCAAGAGTGTCCACAGTGGCTTTAGCTCACAGGGAATGTTGGGCTGAAAATCCACACTTTGTGACCTGGCAGAGTGCAGTGGTAGAGTTGGCACATCATCTACACTACTCCAGCCCCTGGCAAAGGGCTATAAGGGGAATGGAAGAATTTTTAAATGTAACACCAATTTAAGGTCTGTTGAATAGATCTATTACCACAAGGTTGAAACGTCTGTATTCTCTGAGTATTTTCTTCTAGAGAAATTAGTTTGTCTTGACCATATATGTACTTGCAATTTAACCATTTGCCCACTCCAGTTACACAGTGGGAGGTCAAATCCTGGCATCTGTCCCCATCTCAGGACCCTGCTGAGTGCAGACCACAGGCAGACTCTGGGCAGAATGAGTTGTGTTTTTTATACTATCCTGTTTCTCCCAGATTCTTGGAGCAATTCTCTGTGAAAACTGGGAAGGTGATTTCTGAACCATGTAAGCTTTTCCCTCTTCATCCAGGAGGTGTTCTGCCCCATGCTGGGCCACAGCTGGGATAGTCTTCGACCATGTGAGGTTTGAGTTCAAGATGGTAACACACTTGCTGCATCAAGGTTCCTTCCCCTCACATGCACATAAATTCTTTCCCCTCTGACAGAAATTATAGAAGACGTTCAGGCAGCAAGCCCAGAGTTTTACACCACCAGCAAGGTGTTTGCAATTCCACCATACAAAGGCTTACCATACACAGACAGAACCCTGACTGTATTACAAGTTGTCCAAGATGAGATATTTGTTTCTAACTGCAGGAGTTGTTAATAGGCAGTATCTACTTTGTTTATGTGGTGTCTGCTAGGTGAACTTTGGACGCAAAATTTTAAATAGAAAAAAACCCAAAAACTAGCAACTGTTGATTTAAAATGTTTTTCCTTGTTCTCTAGAGAAATTAGAGTCTTCTAATTTCTGTACTTCATGGGTTGTGCAAATTAGCTAATTCGTCTTCAACCACTGTAATAAAGAAAAGCATCTTTTGTGTTGGAGACACGCAGCCTAGATTTTGCCTCTTATTGAAAAACACTTTTATGAATCTTTACTGCCAAGGAGAAAATTTACATTATCCCAAGCTTTGGGAAAATCCTATAGAAGGGTCCTGATCCAGGCCAGGCAAAGCAGGCATTCCCCTCACTATACAGGTAACATACTTAAAAACTCTCCTTCTCGCTGTACAGTCCTGAGGCCTGAATTTGCTATATGGCTGAATGGCACAGACATAAAGCTGTTGATTCCTCTGGAGGGGTTCCTGATGTACTGCTTTGTCCCTTCCTCCTTAGATCTGGGAGAATTTCCTCATAAAATGTTAGCAGAATTAGAGAGATTTTTTTAGAAAGTCTCTGTTTTAGTGACAAAAATTTTCTGTCAAAGAAACAGTTCTTCAAGGGTACTATGTGATTTCTCTGTGTGCAAAACTATCTAGAGCCTGAAAAACGCTCAGAAAAAACCCTCATGTCCTCCTTTGGGCAATTTGAAATGTATGAGAAATAGTTGATGGGTTCTATAACCTGACATCAAAGATTTTTCCTTTATAAATAATCAGTGGTTTTGGCAAGTGTTTGAGAATTAAGGGAATGCCCCCCACAGCAATAGGAAAGCTTTGCTACTGGCTGCATCAACAATTGTATCAGCTTTGTGGTCATTTGCTTTAGGGGAACTTGCTTTTGCTCTCACTGAGCAGGAATGTCAAACTGCCTCCAGGTGTTGGCCAACTGGGCTCTGCATCTCAGACCGATGCTAAAAGGGTTGGGTTTTTTTCTGTTTGCTTTGAAATCTTCAACAATTATCTAAAAAGTAAATGCAAATTCTCACTTGTTTCTTTGTGGATAATTTTAACTTTGATTGTTGTACTTGCAGGAAGCTGTCATTGTCAATGGTACTGCTGCTTTTCAAAATTGGCTTGTGCCAGGAAGCACAGTTTACAGGGAGTTTTGGATTTTCAATGTGTTAAATCCTTCAGAGGTTATAGATGAGGGGGCTCAACCAAAACTTGAACAAAGAGGACCTTACACATACAGGTAAGAAAAAACCCAGACATCATATCTGCTGAGATAAAATTTATTTTTGAAATTCCAGCATCATACTTCATGACAAAAATACCTAAATTGAAAATACACACAGCAATCCCAGACATTTTCTGGAATGTGTCTAACATAAGGAAAGCACAAATAGAAATAGGTAATTGGATGTGAAACTGCTTGCTCTTGCAAAAAAGAGTAATTCAGTAGCCACAATATCACAGAGGCAGTTGCATTTCTTCCTGTACAGCTTTCACCAGCCTTAAAACAGAGAAAATATGCCAGATTCCCTAAAACCNCCCCAGCCGTGCTGGAAGATCTGATCCTGAGGTATCCTGAAGATCCCTGCTGGGATGGAGCTGTGATAAGCTCTCTGGGCATACAGCATAGACTGTTATTTTATCCCTGCTGGCTGCTGTACCCACAGAGGGGTCACCAAGAGGCTGGGACTGGAAGAGTGGAGCTAAAGCTAGAAATGTAGCAGAAATTTTACCTTTAGCAATCTCCTGACAGGGCATGACTGGTAGAACCTCAGTGGGACTGAAAGATTGCTTTAAAATCTCTGCATGAATATTAAATATTATCAAAGTATCATTATGGGTTTAATCTCTTTCATTGCAACACGTCTATCAGATTAAAAATCAGAGTTTTTATGTCTGTGTCACCCCCTTATAATTGCATGCAACCATGAGATAGCTTATGAACTGTGACAAATCATAATTCATTTATAAATATATAAATATATATAAGGTCTGTTAATAAAATAAAAATAAAAAAAATACTTGCTTTCATTTTGGTATCAAGAAATACTATTTCGTCAATAAAGAAATATTTCCAAAAGAACTATATTTGCAGAAAATTGAATTTTTACATGTATTCACATTAAAATTTATAGACCTTTTAGTGCTTATAAAATGTTCAACATTAATTTTACTAAAATGTTCACCAACTTTTCAAAAAACTTTCAATCAGGCATGGTTATGTGTTTTCTCAAAGGCCAAAGATTAAAAATATTCTCTGATTGTGTTTTGTATTTCCAGGGTGCGATATTTGCCCAAAGAAAATATCACGGAAAATGAGAATGGCACAATATCCTACATGCTGCCTAATGCTGCTAGTTTTGAACCTGATTTGTCTGTTGGGACAGAAAATGACACCATGACCATCCTCAACCTCGCTGTTGTAGTAAGTAAAGAGACAAAGCCACAGTGTCCAGAAATAAGTGTTGAGCTACTGGAGGGAATAGGGGAGAAGTTCAAAAAATCAGAGAATGGTTTGGATTGGAAGGGACCCTAAAGATCATCTGGTTCCAGACTTCCTGTTGTGGGCAAGGACACCTTTCACTACACTGTTCAAAGATCAAAAACCATCCTCCTAGTCTATTTTAGCATGGAAATAAACCAGGAGTTTGTGGATGGGCTCCCTTTGTGTGTGAGGTACAGCATGAGGAGTACAGGGTGGATTTGCCACGCTCTTCCCATAGTACCTTCAGGTCTGTGTTGATTCCCATGCCCAGTGTCTGCATGGCCTTGCCACCACAGAGCCTGGGGCCCCTGGTGCAACCCTGAAGCTCTCCTGTCCTACTGAGTATTAGTTATTCAAAGAGGAGCACAGGGAACTTCACCTAGACTAGTGCTAGAGACTTTTTAGTCCAGGTGTTTTTGTCTTATCACAGGCTGAGAATGTTTGCCTTTGACTAATATTTACAGTTTTCATACTTATATTCAGCCCTGGTTGTGTTGCACCAACTTTATGGTGTCTGCATGAGTGCTCAGGATTGCTGTGAGAAGGTGTCTGCAAGGGGCAGAAGGTGTTTGGTTGGTGCAAATATGAAACAGAAGCATACCAGCAGTCACAGAATCGCAGAAGAGCCCATGTTGGAAGGCACTTCAGAAGATCATCTGAGCCAAGCTTTTGTGGTATTGTTACCTGTAGCTATTCAGAAGCCCACCTGGGCATGGTCCTGGGCAACTGGCTCTCGATAGTCCTGCTTGAGCAGGGGTTGGACTAGATGGTCCCCAGGGGTCCCTGCCAACTTCAGTTCTTCTGTCATTCTGTGATTAAGGCTGACCTAGTGAACTCAGTAATCAAGAAAAATTGTCAGTCAAGAAAAATTGTCTGCTTTTGTGTAACTTATGGCCAGTAAGTTTTTGGTAAGAAATGTCATTTTTATGTAAAAACTTAAGGGGAGTTGCAAATCTGGGAACTGGTTTTGGTGAACATTTCTTGGAGTCAGTCTCTGTGTTTTTAATTCAAGGCACATGCAGAATTTTATGCTAAACCCTGATTTTATTTCTGTTGTAGGCTGTACCTGCTGTGTTCCCAAGCCCTTTTATGCAATCAATAATAAACACTTGGGTTAAATCTTCCAAGTCAGCCATACTGCAGAACAGAACAGTCAAAGAAATACTGTGGGGATACACAGATCCCTTCTTAAACAGTGTCCCCTTCCCTGGTGTGAACCCAATTGTGGGTGTCTTCTACCCGGTAAGTGAAAACAATGAAGAGGGAATGCCTTTGATTATCACTTGTGAATAAAACTTAAGTCAGCCTCTGTGAGGAAGAAAATGCTAGAAATTTGTTCAATATTTCCAACTGCAATTCCTTCTTGTTGCATCTGTTACAGTATAATGGGACAAGCGATGGACCTTACAGTGTGTATACTGGGACAGAAGATATTAAAAAAACAGCAATAATTGAAAGTTATAAAAATAAAAAGTAAGTAACATTGTAGAGTAAAAAAAAAAATTACATTTTCAAGGTATGGCTTTTAAAACTTGATTCACTAGGAGCTATAGACAAATGGGGAAAAAAAAAATTTCAATGATTCAAAGGAAACAAGATCAAGCTCTGGGCTTAGCAAAACCATCACTTTCTTTCAGCTATCAATAGTTCTGTTAGGAGCTTTAACTTAAGACAGTTATTGATTCTTTGATACAGGCATCTTTGAAACATTACTTCTGTTTGGTATTCTTAAGTAGAGAGATTCCTTTTATCCTCTTCTAATGGATCCTATAATTTATCTGAGTCAATGGACATATGTATCCTTTGTCTTTGCTAACAGGTCACTCTTATCCTGGAACAGTTATATTTGGTAATACAGGTAATTAAAGTGCTTACATGGTAGAATTTACTACTTGGAGCATGACTTTTTTTTTTTTTTTTAATTTTACAGGACTCTTTCATACTGGGAAGGTCACTGCGATATGGTTAATGGCACAGGTGAGCCTATTAAAGCTTTTTGAAACTTCCACACTTTTCTTGATATTTCAAGGGAATAATGAGATACAATATTTAAATTAACTCCCCAGGGCTTTCCCATTTCTTTATTCTGTATATTAAGTATCTATATATATGCAGACGTATTACTATTATGATATATGCATCTGTGTGTATCTTTTAAAAGATATGAATTATTTATTACTGTACATCCTGCACACAGCCTCTATATCTAGAATAAATGTGGAGGAGAAACAAAATTATCCAGTTCTCTTTTTTCTACTAATTATTTTCATAGTACAGTATAAATAAGATTCTTTTTCTTTGCTCTAGTGTTTGAAAATGATCTTGTCATTTTAATAATGCACATTCATTTACAGTGTTGAAAAATTAATTAAATGCAACAGAATGAACATCCTGATATATGAAAAGAAATTGAGGTAACAAAGGAGCAGGTTGTCAGATGAATGGCTTGTAGATCACTAGAAAATGAAAAGGGATGAAGAAGAAAAGAAGTTTAGACTGGGATGAATAGACTAAAGACAAATATTTTTGGATTTTCTTTTGGAATGCACACATAAATGGCTGTGTTGTTTAAGATACATTTGTTCAAGGTGATATTTTTCTTTTTGATTAATGAAAGCATTGCTGTGAGGACACCACAATCTGTGGAGCTGAGGCTGGCAGTTGTCTTGGTGGAGGCTTTTGCAGAGTTCCAGGCCTTCAGTAAATTAAGGCTTTTGTGTTGGGTTTTTTGTTTGGATTTTTCCCCCTCTGTTTTCCATTCTGCTTCACCTGGCATAGATAATTTTCCTTATAACCCAGATCATTCAAATTGGTGTTTTGAAGTATTTAAAATACAGCAAAAGAGTCTGATTTTCCAAAAAGTCTGTGAGACACAATGGACTAGTTCCTTTTCAAACCATGTAATTAATTTTATAAGAGAAAATATTTTTATAAGAGAAAATATTTTTTTTCCAGGAGTTCCCTTCTTTCTTATGGGGCCTAGCTTTTTTTTTT
>VWZN01019500.1:237250-264421 GCA_013396955.1 Regulus satrapa | reverse complement strand
TAACAGTTTTTTTTGCCATTTAAAAGATAGTTTTTTTTTTTTTTTTTTTTTTTTTTTTTTGCCTCACAGGATATTTTTACATATTTTATTTTTATGTATTTACAAACAAACAAGCCTGCTTAATACATTCCGTGCCAATGACTTTTAAGCCTGCTGCTTCTATTGGGCTATCCACTGTCCCCAGGTTCTCCAGAGAGATCACTGAAAGAAATGTTAAAGATGTAAAGTGCATCGCATTGTATTTACTTTAGGAGGTTCAAACTCTTTATTTATTTTTTCTGCCTGGAAACAGATGCTTCCTTTTTTTGCTAGGATTAAAGTGAGCCATTTGCTCAGTGTGTTTGTTTTCAAAGATCAGTGTTTTTATATGAAGTTAAAGGAATTTTTTTGTGAAGCAATTTGATCCACAAACTGGAAAAAATTTCCTAATTCATAGAAAAGGGAATTCTATGCAGGGGAGGAATGATAAAATTTTTTGGATTGATTGCACGCACTGTTGAGAGATCCCTCCGGCCATTTAATTCTCACAATTCATGAGCAGTAAAGGTCAGTAACAACGGCCCAAAGGTCCTGCAGAAACAGGGTCAGGAAAAAATTTTCTGTCCATGTTGCAAAACCCTTCTTTTGTTTGGCTGCTATACAAACCATTGGTGTCCTGGTTACATTACTGTGTAGCAACCATATCTCTGTATCAGCTGATAATGGATTAGCAAAAAGAACTTAAGTAGTGTTCTGATTCATATGCAATGGAATAAGGATATGCAGGATGTTGTCTGCATCATAAAGCTTAGATTATCATGAGGTCAGCAAAAATCTATATCAGAGATGCTTTATATGGATTAGCCTCTCTACTGTAGTCCAGAAACTTTCAAAAACCTCATAATGACTGCGGGTGTAGGTGTGTGTAGGGAAAAGAGATCACATTTAATTTGTTAATTTTGTCTATGTTGTTTATTCATAGTATTTTATAATACTTAGAACTGTTTTTCTGTTGTTTTCTGTGCTGGCATGCTTCCTCTGAGCTTGTAGATCTTTTTGTGGAAGTGTGGAATATTTTCCACTACAGAGGAATACCTCTACAGTTCACTGAACAGGGAGACAGGAGCCTGGAAATTGGGTCCTTCGGGGGGTTGTTTCTTTGAATAGAGAGGCAGTTTGGGAGATCCTTCAGGAGCTTTGCCACTAATTTAGACTTTCAATCCAAATGGCTGAAACACGTCTTCTTGTTTGTGTTCAGATCAATCTATGGAGTTTTCTACGGCAAGCAGGTTGTGAAGGGAATCACACTGTATCGTTTCATAGTCCCTCGTGAAGCATTTGCCTCACCAACTGAAGTCGGAGACAATTACTGCTTCTGCACGGATCAAATAATATCAGAGAACTGCACATTAGCTGGAGTCCTGGACATCAGTGCCTGCAAAGCAAGTATGGTGGTGACACAGTACTGCCACCCAAGCCATTTAACTGGGGACAAGGCACTTGGCCTGTAGCTGAGGTGTCACTCTGATATCCAGGCTGTTTGCCTGTGAATTCCAAGCCACATGTTGCTTGTGAGACCCCTCACGTTGCTGCAGCCCCTAAATGAGGACTATGTTATTTCTGTATTTTGCACAGTGCCATGCAAAGTTGGGATACCATAGGTTGTGTACTGAAACTGCAGGAATGTGCGTAGAGAAAGATAAATGTGTAAAAGCCAGAGATTTTGCTGCACCTTGTGTCTGTGGCAATTCACACACATGGCAGGGGTGGGTATGGGCACAGTTGCATGTATGAGCTCAGACAATACTGGCTCAGAGTGGTGTTGGTAAAATAAATATTTACTGAGTTTGCATTGGGTGCAGAGTGAGCTATGAGAGGTCCCTTCAGGCTAAAACAGGGTCATGAAGCTGGGGCGAGAGAGCAACAGTCATGTTCTCACCTCAGCATGAAACTAGGAGCACTGCCAGCTCCACAGTGTAGACGCAACACAAGCAGGATTTGTAACTGCAGTTTACTTCACTATGCAAATTCTCCTCATGACAAAAAAGAAATCACAAAAATGCTCAAATTTGGGGGTTTTGTTTGTTTGTTTGGGTTGGGGTTTTTTTTGGTTTGGTTTTTTTTTTTTTTTTTTGGGGGGGGGGTGGTGGTGGTAGACTATTAACATTTTATCAGGATTGTTCATCTACATAGCACAACTATGTTTGGAAAATGGCCTGTGAAGATGAGTGCCAAAGCAAGGCTTAATGATTCAAGAGAGTTTGTTTTGTTTTGTTTTGTTTTTCAATAGAAAGACCAGTATATATCTCTCTTCCTCATTTTCTTCATGCAAGTAAATCTATATTGCATAATGTGGAAGGCCTGAGCCCAAATGAAAAGGAACATGAGACATATCTAGACATAGAGCCTGTAAGTCCAAGCATTTAATACTTGTACCTTGGGGAACTTGCAGTGTTTACATTTATTAGAAGTAGAGTTGGTCTTTTACTAGAGGGACATGCAGAAGATGCAATATTTTCATGCTTGCTTTTTTTTCCTAAGGTCTGCTCTCAAAGTGGTATGGTTTTAGCAGGGGAAATTTAGAACAGAACTTTATCTCTTTCTGACCATCCAAAGCTGGAAGATCTGGTTTGATTTTTACTTATTGGGAGTGTGGGATTGAATGGATTCTGAAAAGAGTGAAGTATGTGGTAGCTTTTCTATGATCTTCAGGTACTTTGAGAAAATTATGTTCTATGAAACTTCTGTTTCCTTGACACATAATTTTTAAAAAAAATCTATAACTAGCCTTTTTTTGCATAATTTCTATCTCAATGAAACTAAATAAACATAGATGAGTTTATTTCCAATTGCTAGAACTCTGAAAGGTCTGATTTAAATAGATCAATTTAAGATTGTATAGATTTGATTTAATAAACCTAATTTAAGTTTTGTGACTTGAATTGTCCAGCAGATCTTCCAAACAGAATGAATTTATTTTGGCTTCTTACAAATTTACCTCTATTTCTGTTTCAGTGATTCTGATCCTTAAGTGTTCTAAAATTCTATTTTGCTCTTACTTTGAATGAAAAGGTAAAATTGATAATTTCTCATGAAAGTTAGGCAGTTAAGCTATGTAACTTCAATGAGGAGAGATGAAATTAAATCTTTGTTACACTTTTTTTTTTTTTAATAAACACATCAAACAGATTTTCCCTAATATTACACAATATTTTAAAGAATCACAAGTTGGGTTTTTTTAAAGACAAAAAGTAGAAGTAAGATATGAAGAAATGATTTTACCTTTGTATAGATCTGTTTGTCCTGATATTAAAGGTTTGTTTTTTACCCTATGGAAGATAAATATCTTTCCTTTTGAAAAAAAAAAAACTAGCTGAATTTTGGTGGGAAAAAAACCTGTAGTATCATTTTATATAACATATTCCATATGAAATACAACTGATTTAGGAATTTTTAATTTTGTCTTCAGGTTTAAGTGTAAATTACAAAAATAACTATAATGCCACAAAGTTAGAACCATTTCTAACTGCTACCATTTCATAAAAATTAGTCATTCAAAATATAAGGATAAAATAATCCCAAGGTGCTTTTTGACAGAGTCCATGACTTTGGCATCTAATTATGAAATTCAAATTAATGTTTGGTTGGATTTTTTTCACTGGTTTTAGGTGACAGGTTTTACACTACGATTTGCAAAAAGGCTGCAAGTAAACCTCCTTGTGAAGCCTTCAACAAGAATTGAGTAAGTTCTACTTCTTTCCTTTATTTTTAAAGTGAGCTGATTGGTCTATGTAGAAATGTCTTGTAGAAGAAGGAATAAAAATACTTCCCCAAAGCTTATTCAGAGTAAATCTTCCTGAGCAGGACACTTTAATCCTGAGCAGGATATTTTAATACAGGTTTGATTTTCCTAAAGAAGCTTACAAGGCAAAATGTTCATAAAAATAACGTTCTTATAAAACCCAACTGGGGGACATGAAAATGAACAAAAAGGCAAACTGCATTTTCTGTACTAAATACAACGAGAAAGAGAATTTATATATTCCCTGTCACTAGATAGTTTTATCACAAGGGTCACTGGGCATCTAGCTGGTTTTTTTTCTCTTCATTGACCCAAATGTACATGGATAAACATGTCATTGGCACCTTGTACATATGAACACTACACAGATCTTCAACCCTCTCTGTGTCTGACTGTCCATATCCAGATGGTTAGACTGAAAATTATGGTTGCCCAATATGTAAAATGCCTTTTATTAATTGTAGTTTTAGTTTGATTTTTTGTTTGTTGGTTTGTTTGGTTTGTTTTTTTTTTTCATTCCAAAAGCATACTTAAAATGTATATCTGGAAGCCATAAATATAGTTACAGGAGAAGAAATATGTGTAAGTAGAGAGAGGGCTTACATAGCAAACTAAAAGTAACATGTTGTACTTATTTTCTCATTTCAGTCCTTTAAAAAAAGTTAAAAAAGCGTATGTGTTCCCTCTTCTTTGGCTAAATGAGGTTAGTATATTTTTCGTCTCTCAATATTTTCTGTTTGAAACAAACAAACAAGTAAACATATACAAAACAAAACAAAAAACCTAGCTTTTTCAGTCTTGGTGCCCTGAAAGGGGGTAACTAAACTCATGCTGTGGTTTGCACCACACCGAGTATATTCAGCAAGTGAGGTCTTGCATAAGTGCCTTTCACTGATGCTTTTCTTGTGCTGTTTCAGTCCGCTGTTATTGGGGATGAGAAAGCAGAAATGTTCAGAACTAAAATCTCCGGTCGGCTCCAGCTGCTGAACATGATGCAGATGGCGTTAATCATTGGAGGCTCCGTGCTCTTCCTGGCCTTCATGGGGTCCTATTGCATATGCAGGTCAAAGAAATTAAAATAAGTAAGTAAGCACTTACCAGCTCTACAGTGACTTCTCATCAGGGTTTCAAGAGTTCAGAATTACCTATTTTGCTGGGGTTTTTGTTTGGTTTTCTTTTTTTTTTTTTTTTTTTTTTTAATTTTAATTTTAAATGCTAGAAAATTCAGTAGTGGTTTGTAGGAAATCATCCAGATAATAGGCCTAATATTTTCAAGTTTTTTCCCACCCTAAATCTTTCAGGATGCTCTTAACTCAGGGGAGAGCATTGGGAACTACATCAGAAGAAGATTTTGTTTGTTGTGGTTTCTTTAAAATCAACATTCTGTCCAAGACTGTTAAACTCAGAAGTGTCCTCTAGCTCCTTTCTGAGACAGAGGCCACACAGTTGCAGATTGCTGTGCTCTCCCAGGACATCCCTCTGTCTGAGGTTCAGAGAAAACCTGTAAATGACCCTTTCTATTGAATGCTAGTTTGTCACTTCTTCCTCTCAGTACTGCATCTCTGTAATGTGGGTCTGGGCATTTCCTGGACACACCTCGCCCACAGAGGCAAATATGGTCCTATCAGTGCTGGATTCATGTGCTGATATCTGGCGAAGAAAACACATTTTTGGTGTTGTTTAAAAGAAGTGCAGAGACATGAATGTTATGGTGAAAAGTATGTTATACCAAAGAGGTATTCTTATCCTGAAGACTTAACCTCAACATATCCTGAATTCTGATTTTATTTCACAACAGGTGAAAAGACTTCAGAGGCAGTCAATGTTTAATTGAAATTTCAGCTAAGCAGCTTGTTAAAATTCAGAGACAAAAGGGCACAGTCAATCCATGTGCTGTGGAATTCAACATGTTTTTCCATTTTGAGAAGACCAGTTTACTAATCCAAATATGCTGATGTTTTCGAAGATCCACTTCTGACATCACTAAAAAGGCCACTGTGGAAACTATACTATCAAAAGACTTTATTCAAAACTTGTTTTACATTTTAAATTGCATTCAAGCAGACTGAAGTTGAGATGCAGTTGGATTTTAGTCCACCTTCTGCCGTTTATACAACTCACTACTCATTTTCTTCTGGATTTTCAAGGAAAATGAAAGGCGCTTGCTGATGTTCCATCTCTGAGCACAGGCTGGGAATGACAACAATTTGGAGCTCATGCTGTGCTCTAGATGCTCTCATTGCAATATTTCTCTCTGTTCCTTCAAGGAATGGAAGCTGCTGCAATAGAACTTCTCTCTGTCCTCTATTCAGGGATGTGAATTGCATTGAATGTGAAGTATATTATGTAAAGTTACTAACTGTAATATGTGAAGTTGATAAAAGACTTACTAAAATATGTGGTTCATACATTTTATATGGAGATGGCTCATAGATACACCACAGTTGAAGGAGCTCATCGACATGTGGCTCCACAGCTGTTTATTCTGAACCACTCCCTAACTCCCACCTGCTCTACTGCTCTTCCTATTGCCTCCTATGAGCTTTCATTTCTCGCTCTTATTTCAACATCAGCCTCTGCACTGCTCTAAGCCCACTGGGCCCAAGGCCTCCCTTGGAGAATGATCTGTTGTGTCACCTGACAGGCCAAGACAAAATATTCCAAAATGCTTCTGAGACAGGAAAGACCGAGATAATGATTTTGGTCAAACATCAGAGGGTTCCACTTGCTATAGAAACACATAAATGAAAAGAGGTAGCCCCAATTACTTACTGATAAACCATCTGCCACAAGGAAATTTGTGTAACCATTTGTTTAATGAGGTGCATCAGCCTGTAGACAGTTAGCAAACACCAACATCTCCATAAGTAGTCGACTTTTTCATTTGTTCTAAATGCTATAATTTATTCTGAGAGTAAATGGGGCAAATACAGAGTATTGCAGGGTCTCTTATTTTTCTGTAATTAAATAAGTTCAGAACAAGAGCCTAAGTTCACCATTTTCTAAGATTTCTTTTTGGGTCTTTTCCCTCATTGAAGAGCTGCAAAGAAAAAGGGAAATCAAATATGGCCAGCCTCTCATATCCTGCTGTTTGGAAATAATGCTACAGTGGACTTTAAACCAGAAAAGTTCATCTTGCTAATAAAGGACAATGTCTTTGGCTGAGTATCTTTAGTAAGATGTTCTTACCTTTGGAAATAAAGGGAAAATCCAACTGACTATAATGCTGGTGTTTTATTCCATTGATCCTCATGGACAAAGTTTTGTAGCTATCAGTAGAGCTGATGAGTCACAGGAATCCCAAGACATTATTCTTGAAGGTGAGTTCTGTGAGGCACATGGCTGCACTCTCCTTCCAGCTGTGAGCTGGAGCTGCCAGCTACCCAGGCAGCTGGTCTAACACTTGAGGGAAGGGCTGAGGGAAGGGCTGCTCTCAGCCTGCGGGTTTGATTACTCATGGTGCTGGCTAGTCAATGAAAATCACCTTTCTCTCATATCCGTATTATTGCCAGTGTCATATGTGATGCTCTGTTCCCATATTAGTCTGGGGACAATTTGACACAACTGAAGTCATCCCTAGAGTCCTATGGACTGGTCAAAAAAGTATGAGGACATTAAGACACATCTCTGAGATAAGAAACAGCTCTGCTGTGGTTCAAGATCTGACACCAATTTTTTATAATAAAATGTCTTTTGTGTCAGGATCTAACATGAAAGGAACAACATCAGTGCTCCTTGTAGTTTTTGTTATGCTAACATTTCAGCTTTGTTTTATTTGACTTCAAGTACATTGTCAGTAAGTTAATGTTTGCTTTACTAGTGTTGTTTAGTGCTATGTGGTGCTCCAACAGCAGTGATCCAGCAAGTCAGGCCATGATTTTAAATGTCTCAGGGCCAAATTTTATATGGACAGAAGTATATATTTGACAATATGCATAATCTCATTGATCTCAATGTAGGTTTGGGCTTTTAAACAATGTCCAGCACCTAGACTGCACTTGAACTGTAATTTGTAGTTACTTTATCAAAAGCATCAGTTACAATTATTGTGAATTCATGATACTAAAGCTAATGTTAAATATTTACATTTGTTCAAACAGTGCAGGGTAAACTTTCATTAGAAACATTAATAAAAATACAAATAAAATAAAGCGCTTTTTTTCTGATATCCTTATGTTTAATTGTAAATAAAGCCTTCTGTGTTGAATAGTGAAGTTCTTTTGTCTCTTTTCTTGTTATTTTGGGGTTTGTTTTCTTTTTCTAGAAAATGATTTTATAAATTGATGAGTGACTAAGACTACAGCTAACCTTGTTAAATCATTTTACTCTGGCACCCCACAGCTTCCTAGAAGGGCATGTTACTGTGTGATACATTAGAAATATCAGTGATGTACAACATTTATTGCCTCTGTTGGTCAGAACCCAGTGCTAATAACACAAATACTGTGCATTTGATCCCCATGAGAGCAATTCACTTAAGAGCTGTATTAAATGATCCTTGTGGGTCCCTTCCACCTCAGAATATTCAGATTCTGATTTATGTTCTGGATCACAGAAAGGAGAAGGCTTTGTGGAACAAGGTAAGTACCAGCATGTCTGAACTGAAGCAATTCTAAAATAAACCCCAGAAGCCAAGCTTGGAGAGAGGCCTGTTTTCAAATCCTTTGAGCTGGATGTGTCGACAGGTGTTGGCACATCAGCTGCACATTACTACACTGTTTCCTGGCTCTGCTGGCCCAGCAGGTTGGGTGGGAGGCAAGACTGGCTATGCTCATGCCCCATGTTCCCCACCCTACCCAGGTCCTTATGTGTGAAAATTGCTGGTGAAAGTCAGATCTGACCAAAGATCTGACAGCCCACACTCTTACACCCCAGAGCGGGTGTGCCAGCTCTTGATCTCCAGCTGTAATTATGCATTCAAGGCATGTGTTTAAACCTGTTCTTCCCACTTAGTCTCCCACTATCTGTTAAGGTAATATACACATGTTACTATACCCTGAAAAAGAAAGAAAATAAATGCCTTCTATGTTCTTTTAACTGTGAGAGTAGGAAAGGGCTTAAAATAAATTTAATAACTAATAAAATATGCTTACAGCCTCTTTTTTTTTCTTTTTTTTTTTTTTTTCTCAATAGCTGTAAAAAAACAAAAATCAGAAAGACAAATGGCTGGCTCATAGCAAATGCAATCTACATTTTTAAATAAATGGTATTCATTTTTCATTCTCTGTTCCTTCTTTGTCTATTGGTTGGCCCTGATACTCAGTGGTTTACCCTCTCCCAGAAGTACCCGAAGAAGACAGGGATTTACAGCCCACCCAAGCAACTCCAGGTTGGGGCCTTTTTCAGTTCTATTTTGCGAAAAGAAAAACCAAAACCTTTGCAGCAGGCGCCACCCAAAGGACACCCGGGTTCTCACAGATTCTCTTGCTCCATCTCAGCATAGGCAGTCAAAAATTATGCTGGCTGTAATTCAGTTTTGCTCCCTCTATCAATAAATATCACCAGATATAATTACAACACTTTAAAATCATTACAACAAAAACTCCATCAGAAGCGTCTGCTAGATGACAGATGGTTGAATGCGGCTCTAAGACAAATATTTATGGCCACTAATATTCTGGAGAGGTTTACTAAGACCAGGGATTCATTTGAGTTCTATGAATTGGTGTTTTTAAAAAATACATTGTTGATATCAGAAGGTCCACCCAAAATTTCCAGGACTCTACTTCTTGCCCAGAATCACTTGTGTAATACCAAGGATGTGTGGATAAATCAGGAATTACATAGAGATCTGTGTGTGCTCTTTCACGTGACTTAGATTTGCAATTTTAACTTTACCAGTGCATAGGACTGGGAAATTCAAACTTTTGCCCTTACTTTGTCCTCATAATTTTTCCAGCTGGAAAGCTCCCATGTGAATACTTCTGAAGTTAAATTTCTTGATTGATACTTTCATGATAGGAGCTTAACCTGCAGCAGAAGGTAAAAGCCTGCAGGAGGTGCAGGTACTCTTAGGTACAGACATCTCCATACATTCCAGAAATGTGGAAACATTTCCTTTTCTATGAATTCACCTCACAGGTGAATGATGGTCAAACACCAGATTTGTTTTGTAAAATCAGAAGTTATAGCTACAATGAAAGCATCCCCTCCACAAACAAAAACTGTTGTTGTGGGAGCTACATTTTGTTCTGCAGTCTTGACAAGCTCAACCTGGTTGTCTTCAGCAGGAGAAAATGAAGAACACTATTGACATTCACAGAGTCACACTGACAGAAAAAAAGGAGAAAAAGGCAACCAGAAGCCACTAATTATTTCCGTTTTTTCTATGAGTGGGAATGCATTAAGAAAGAACTTCTGGCAAAACTTATAATTTAAATCAATAATTCAGTTTAGTTAGGAGCTTAATTCAGGAAATCTCTTCCAGTAGACATCTAATCTCCCAGGCAGCAGACAAAGACTTCCCTGAGCACCCAGGAGCATCACATGCTTTACTGAATGGATGTACATGCATGACATCTTGGTAGAATCCTGAACAGGTCTAATAGACTTACACAATTTTTCTAGCAGTAAGAATGAATTAATGGCCAGAGGTGTTAGCCAGAATGTGGAGTATGTGCATTCTAAAAGCTCTTAATCTGATGTGAATCCATTTGGATTACACTAACTCAGATGAAGAATATGCGATGGTTGAGGTTATTCCTTCACATGAAGCCTAACTCCTAGAGGAAGATGATTTTTAAACCACAAAGATGAATAGAATTTTGGCTCTGTTTGGATACCGGTTGAGAGTTAGAGGACTCTTTTTGCTAGTTTTAATTTTTATGGGGTTAGAATTAGAAGTAGTCAAAACCTAAGGCCAGAAACTCTTGATCTCCCTTTCTATCCTGGTGCAGAACCTCCTAACATAAGTACTAAATGTATCTTCTCCTCAAGGAAGGAGAAAGGTGGATCAGTTTTTGGAGTTTAGATGATCTATTTCTTAGAACACCATATTTTATTAATCCAGATTAAAAGCCAGATTTTACCCTGTGTTTCACCTGAATTCCTTTCTGCAGCCTAGCATGCCCTAGGCATTGGAGCATCAACTATCAAAACATTTAAGTACTTCTGTTTAAGGCTGCTTTCACCCCAATGGGGGTGTTCTGTCTGTAATTCCTGAGTGAAGAGGCTGGTGGTCCCTGAAATTCTACACAAAAATAAAGGAAGGCAAATATACACAGATGGTTTTGCATGGCAATGCTTCATGCGACTGTGAAAACTTTCAAGAGTGTATTTAACTCAAATTCATCTGGTAACAGAGTCCTGCAAGCCTTATTTCACAGCTTCAGGAGCATGAATGGTCAGCAGCCCCAGCTGTGATGGTAGAGGCTAGATCACACCATATCAAAGCCTCCCAGTTACCAGATGAAAGCCATTATTCCATAATGTCTAATATCTTTTTATTCACTTAAGGTGAAATTTGAATCGTATTAACATTCTCACAAAGGATTGAGACAGAACAAGTCAAACAGATATCTGAGTTTAAACCATTCATGAGTGGTTCTACTTTGGAATACTACATTTGACTTTGTGTTTCAATCTCTCTAGTGCATCACACAGAGGAGACAATTTAGTCAACTCTCTCTGAACAATCAGATCTGACTGAGACCTGTTGCATAGTTTTATGAGTGCTTAAATTTTTAAGAAGTGGTTAAATTCACCTATTTGTTCGTCAACTCTAAGTGACCAGAAGTTCTAAGTATTGCACAAAGAATGATGAAATATGTTTACAGGCAGGAAGATGTATTGGTGGTGTCAATGGCTCACAGTACACAGAAACTCTAACAGCAACTCTTCCAAAACAAAACCCAAAGAAGTATGGGAGATGGTGAGACTACAAGAAATTACAAGTCTCCTTTCAGATCAATATCCTCTTCAGGACATTTTTTCCAGTAAAGCACTGCCCATAAAAACTATTTTCCAAGGAACTGCAGATATATCTTATCTTGCTATTGTGCCATTGCTTTCCCTCCCTCATTATGCTAAAAGAGCTGTCTGAGATGTGTTTCAGTCTGGAACAGATTTTGCAGCTCTAATTGGTTGCTGAACCTTGTGTGTGTACATTACTGGGAAATTCTAGTTGTTTATTTCGGCAACTCATCTACTGTGCTCTACTTTCTCCCTAATATATGGCTTTAAAGTAAATTTTGCAAAGTGGAGAATGAAATGTAGAGGTAGGGAAGAATGAAGGGCATCTCACATGGTGATGGGAATTACTTTTGACAAAACCCAACTGAACAGCCACATCAGCAATCCTTGAGTACCCCCCTGCAAAGTATTGAGGATGACAGTGCTCTGGAAGACTAGAATAGGGAGAAGACCTGCAGATGCAGGTAGGGATGTGGCTGATAGGCTGATAGCTATAAAGTGAAAGGCAGGGTGAAGAGCTTCACAAGAAGAACAAGAAAGCTGATCACAGCAAGCCTTGGGGACTGCACAGGTTGGGACAGCATGGACCTTGTATCACCGGTGAGCTTGTAGCCCACCAGCCCCAAACTACTCACTACTGATACTCTACCAAGTGTGGTGTGTGCCTAACATGTGCAAACCAACCAGGGAAAACTGGAATGTTCAAAACATCTCAGTTGCCTACCTATATAAATGCAGTATATCTCAGGACAACTCTTTTTATTAGTATTTGGTTCAGGAAGTCATGGATCTCCCATTAGGTCCATATCATACCACTTGTCACTCATGGATACCTCAAATATCCCAAAGGATGTCCTGTGAGAAGTCTTGTTAGATAATTTTACAATCTTTTTCTATACCAGCATTTTTCAGGACAGGGCTTTTTAATGCAGGTATTGAGCTGAAAACCAGGCAGAAAAGAGGTCATGAGTGCAGGAGGCCACAAGAATCATTTAGGAGGTTAGTCACTAGGACTATACATCTAGCTTTGGTTGAGTCCCTCTGAAAACACTGGCCTTGCCTCTCCTCATCTCAGACCCCAGTGCTCCCTTGATGAGCTGCCGAGTTACATTATTCACTGGTATGGGACCATGTATTTAAAATTTAAATCCTTTGCTATTCTTTAGTCATACCTTAGCCCTTTTATGGTATCTTCCATAAACCTCTTTCTAAGCAGAAGAAATTAATTGCAAGAATACCCAACTAAATAGTTCAGGAATAGTTTTCTGTTAACATTCCTGCTAACTTTGATTTTTTTTTTTTTTTTTTCACAATTACTTTTTGGATATTCCAAAACAGCGTTTTGGAAGACATGCTCTCTTGCAGCCTGAAGCCCTGAATTGAGTGGTTAGATACAAAAAGACATATTTTACAGTTTTGAAAATATTGAGTATTTTTGGCTCCCATGTCCCACACAGCCAATTGGCTACAAGATGGACCCACTGCTGGCCAAGGCCTAACCCTTCAGCAACAGTGGTAGGACCTCTAGGATAACATAGTAAAGAAGTAGAAAAATTGTTGTGTGGGAGAAATTGCAGCTGGAGAGCAGAGTGAGAATATCTGTGGGAAACAGCCCTGCAGGCTCTCGGGTCAGTGCAGGAGGTGCTGGAGCAGATTGCCCTGGGGCAGCCCGTGGTGAGGCAGCTGCGCCCCTGCAGCCCAGGGAGCTCCACAGGGGAGCAGAGACCCACCTGCGGCATAGAAGAACCCATGGCACAGCACATGGATGCCCAAAGGGGGCTGTGGAATCCTGGCAAGCCCACAGCAGAGCAGGTTTAGGGAAGGACTTGTGACCCTGTGCCACACTGTAGCATTGTGTTCCTGAAGAACATCAGCCCAGGGTAAGGATACACGCTGGAGTAAAGAAGAGCTGCAGCCTGTGGGAAGGACCCACGGGAAGGACCCATAGTGGAAAGCTTCATGGAGGACTGTCTCCCATGGGATGGAGCCCGTCCTGCAGCAGGAGAAGACTCTGAGGAGTCTTTCCCCCAAGGAGGAAGAGGCAGCAGAGGCGACGTGTGAGGAACTGACCACAGTCTCCACTCTCTGTCCCCTTGTTCTCCTTTCAGGTTGGAAGTGGAGAGTTACGAATAAAGCTATAATCAGTAAGAGGGGAGGGGTGTGGGACATGTATCTCTAAGATTTGGGTTTATTTCTCATTTTCCTACTCTGGTTTAATTGGTAATATATCAAACTTGTTCCCCCAAGTTAGGTTTGTTTTGCCCAGGGCAGTAACTGGTGCCTGATGTTTCCCCGTCCTTATCTTGGCCCTCGAGCATTTCATTGTATTTTGTCTCCCCTGCCCAGCTGGGGAGGGTAGGGATAGACTGGCTTTGGCAGGCACCTGATGTCCAGCCACGGTGGTCCACAAAGCATTCACAGAGCAAAGCCTGGGAATGCCCCAGGCCCAGAAGAAGTGGCAGAGACCAATACTTCAGAGTTCTGAGTCACGGATTGCAGTGTAGGAGTAATGTGCAAACTTTGGAGCATTCCCAAAGGCAAACCGTGAAAAATTTTGAATGATAAATGAGTTTCATATTTGCATTCTATTTTCGAGCAAATACTGAGCTGAAAGAGGAAACACTCTGCAAGGGACACCTGCAGCTCATCCTTTCTGCATTTACAGGGAGGGAGTACTGACGACTCTTCCCTGAGTTCTTCTATATCCAGGAAAAGAAAACAGAAGAGCCAAGAGTTTCAAATTTATCCTACTGTGCCCTCACAAAATTGATTTGTGGTCCTTTAGAAAAAGAAGGAAGGAAATTGGGGAGGTCTAATAACATTTTCTTTCTGACATTGCACAGTGATCATCCAGCTGAACATTTCTGAAGCCTCTGCTTCTTTTCCCATTTGTTTAGTGCTGAGAATCTCAGCTTCTCAGCTTCACCATGCAGTCGCAGTGATGTTCACTAGATGGCAATGCAATATCTAGGCTACCCCAAATTCTCCAAACATCCTGAAATATCCTGTGCAGAGCCTCTCACCCTGCACCGGGTTTTGGGTGGATACACTTGGCCTTCGGCTGAGGACACTTTCATTTCACATTAATCCAAGGCATAAAAAATACACATCACATCACTGTCTCACACAGTGCGAACAGTTGCAGCATTTTCACATGAAACAGATATTATAGAGCACTCATCATACCATCAGAGCATCAGCTCTCACTTTTCCTCCTTTTCTCTAGCCAAAACTCTCTGCTCTGATTTTCCCTGGGGCTATAAGGACACCTGACCATGATCACAAGCATTTTATCTCAGTTTTTCTAGAAAGGCTGTAGTGTCTAGAAATGGCTCTGTATGGATTTATGTAATTTTGTATTTAAGATATTTGCTTAAATATGGATACAATATCCCTCTCAAATATTCTGTTGTAAATCAATGCTCATTAAATTATATATTGCCTTTACTATTGCCTTTACTTACTTTATTGCAGGACATGTAGGGTTTCAGAGAAAGGAGGTTATGTTTTTATTTTTTGTGTATGGGAAAAACAAACATCTTTACAAAAAACCAAACAAACAAAAAAACCAACAAAACAAAAAAAAAAGCAAAAAAAAAAAAGGGCTACCTCATTTTTGGTTGGGCAATAATATCCAATTAATAAGATGCCCATGATAGCAGTCAGGAATGACTGGAATAAAAATCTCAAAAAACTACATACATTGCAAACTTGACTTTTAGCCATTAAAAATATGTCTATAGACACATTATAGTTCTGTAGAGTTTTCAGAGTAAGCAGACTATGAGCCACTTCTGACCCTTATTATCAAACCACTAGTTAAAGCCCTGGTGAGAAGCAACACCTCAGCAAGCTGGACGGGCCTAGTTGAAATTATGATTAGACTAGTATTTACCTGTGTCCATTATTTATGGAAATAATGTATTTATTTATTCCTCTTTGTGTATTTTTTACATAACAGAGTTATGGAGATAGGATAGCAGTCTCCTTTATTTAGAAAATGGAACTTATTAAAAATTTTTAATTTCTTTTGGTAAAAAAATTACTTCAAATATGAAAGGTTTTTGAGAAGAATATTGAAAGGACTGCTCAAAATTTTGCTTCCCCCACTGTAACAATTTGTAATATATTTATTTCAAGGTTGAGGGGGGTTGTTTGTTTGGTTGGTTTTTTGTGTGTGGTTTTTGTTTGTTTTTGCTTTTGGTTTTGTTTTTGTTTGGTTTTTTAATACAATTCAGGGTAAATATGAGAAATTTTGAGTCCTCCCTGAAATTAAATCACATTAGAATTGAAGATATCATCAAAGAAGGAAAAAAAAGTTTTTATTGAGTTTAACCACCTTGATTACCAGGACTGATTTTTTTATGACTGAATGGAGGGATGATACATATATCTGTCTGTGATTTTTACATATAATTACTGACACAAAGAGAGATATTGGAGTCTCTACTTAAGAAATCATGAGCTATGATGTCTCATACCAGTGAGATGATATCCTAATACTCAGGTTAATTACTTGTAACACTCAAAAGACCCTTTAAATCATTGTATATCAGTTTATTTTTCAAAATTGAATAGCTTGAATTATATGGACCGAGAGCCAGAAGTAGAGTCTAAGTAATTTTGCAGAGAAATAAGGACCAAGATGTTATATCAGAAGTTCTCTGTGCTGCTAAACAGACAAGGTACCAAATGAGAAACTGGTGCTTCTCATGTAATTGCAGCATGCATATGTTGATGTCCTAAAGTTATGGTTTCTGGTGGCTGGCCTACAACTGATATAAGGAGCATATGGAATGTAAGTGTGACCACTTGTCACTCTATGTCATGGAGGTTTCTGTTGAGAATTTTAGGATGAGAATTTAACACCAAATTTTACTGTAATCTAGCATAAAATTTCTCTTATGGCCTTTTCAAATATATAATTACCATATTGGTACTTTAATAAATTTTTAACAATAAGCCCCTGCCTTTGACTACTAACTGAATTAGTGTTTGGCACACTGAAGAAAAAATGAATCTTAAATATCTTTACCCATACAAGCTGATCTTGGCACAGAGATAATTCTGTGGGGACCTGGTACCAACCATAGTGAAGACGTTTGTGTTGTTGTGCTTTAAATGATTTAGTAACTTGTATCCATTATCCAAATTAGCTCCACAAATGAGCTTTGCAGCAAGTCTTCCCTGATGGCAGCTCAGCACATGGTAGTTTATCTCCCTGATGAAGACTAAGCCTTCATGCCTGGAGGGCAGGGAGAGTGTTTCCAGGTCTGAGTAGGTGGTGGAAGCATTCTAAAATGACAGATTTACAATGTGCATTAAACTTTCTCCATTATTGGCTTTGCCAAAGGAAATTTCATAGGCAGCTGCCATAGTGTGAATTCATCTCCAGCTTCTGGCTGCCAAGGGAGCACACACAGCTGCTGATGTACCAAATATTCCTTCTCTGCTTCTGTCTCATCACTCGGCTTCCTCCAGCCCTCAGCCTCAGTGGCTGCCATGGGATGCTCCAGCCAGGCATTGACAACCAGCGAGAAAAGCCATATTGTGAAGCAGAAGTCACTGCACACATGACATCATTACTGCATACCCACATAAACAGAGGAAAAGGAAACATTGCTTCACCTTGTAGGAGGCTGGAACTCTCCATTACACTATCTGAAAACACACCCTTGACATTCTTTACATCACATTCTCCTCATCCATTTCTTCTGTATTGGTAACCACCCATTGCTTTGATGACTCCAGCTCCCTGCACAACCTTACCTGGAATCCCCAAATAATCTGGAGTGGGGGTTTAAAGTCAGATGGCAGTGAGACAACAGAAACACATTTGGGAAGATAAAATTTATTATCTCCCTTTAGTTAGGTGTGGCCTCACACTCTTGAGTAACTTTTCCATCAACAAAATTAAACTGAATACACAGTAGGGGAAAATGTACACAAACCTGGTTTGGGACATGATCTATATTTTTCCTGCATAATGCAGCCCCATACACAAGACCGATAATGTCTAAAAGTTCCACCAGTCCCTCTGCTTAAAGAAACCATGGTTTCAGTGAAAATATGTATGTCCAAGGTTTTTCCACATGAAGTATTAGGGATTTATTCAGTGTGTGCCAACAGTTTAGTCAGAGCATGGAGCCACATTTCAGAGTAGAGTGCTGCAGAGTCTGATGGGCAGCTTCATGCTGGCAGTCTCACTGAAAAAGACACAGACTTTTCCTGGTGTCATCAATTTCTGAACATTACAGGATTAGGAAAAGGATTGGAAAAGATCCACAGGTTTCTTGGCAGTGTTTATAACTGCGCTACCAAAGGACAAAAACCCTTTACACATTTTCCAGGCCACGGTCATTGCTCTTGGTGGTTGCAGGGGGGACTCAGAGAGGGACTTCCCTCAGGCAGCAGCTCTGTCTTCAGCAGCTTAAACCTCCTCAGACAGGGCATTCACACCCAAATGTTCACAGAGATCCAAGCACTGCAGCACTGCTTACGTTTATGACTCCTAATAATTTCAGAGGATCTTAAACAACAGTTAGACTGCTACCCCTGGACCTCAGGGGGCCAATGCTTGGGTTGCTTGGATTGTAATGAGCCATGAAAATGAGCTCAGGACAATAGATCATCATGCCTAAGACACCCACCCAAGCCAAAGAGCAGCTGAGGAGTGCAACCCTCAGCAAACCTACCCACAATGGATGCCATTTAAACAGCACAGACTTGGATGGGAAACCAGACGTGAACTGCTGCACATGATGACCTCCTCTGCCTACAACTAGATGGCCCACCCCAGCTCCCAAAAATCCAATGGAAAATTTTCCTTTCAGCAATCAGTGTCAGTTCAAGATATTTGGCCTTAATTATAGGTTTCTTGCAAATGAAAATTCATCTACTTTGTCTTGTTTCTGCTTTCAGAGTTTGTGCTGCAAATGAGAAGATATGAAAGTAGCAAGAATTTAGCAAAGCTCCAAATAATGCCTCCCAGTAAAAGATTTTGCTCTTTCTTGTATGCATTTTTCTACTGAAAATCAGTGGTTTGTAGTCAAAAGTTAATAAATGTACCAGCTTTAAGCATCTGGAGAAATCATAGTCCAAAATAAATTGTATGTTTTATGTATTGTTTAGCTCTGGTGTGGTCACTGATTCCTGAGGAATGAACACATTCTGTGTATGTAGGACAAACTCTTCACCCTAAGAACACAGTCTAGCAAACACCAGCTGTCTAGAGTTTTAGCCAACAGAACAGGAGAACAAATAATTATTAAAAAAAAAAAAAGCTAGAAAGCTGTATTTACAGCTGCGTTAACACTTATTAACATGGATTTATTTCAGACTCAAGAACAAAACTGACCTTTAAGAGTAGCAAACTAGAATATAAATGCAAAACACAGCCTGATTCTGAAGGCTCTGATAGAAAGCAGGTTTTATTCTTACAGTGCTTGTCAAGCCCTGGACTTGGAACCACAAAGATGCTTGCAGAGCATTTCCAGGCAGACAATAAATCTGCCTGATTTGCGCAGTTTGATATGACAGCATGGACTGTGCAATTCTTTTAAGCAATGAAAATACACCCTATACTGCGAGATTGTGTCACAGTTAAGGAGATCCCTATTGCATTGTTTTTCTTTTTCACAAGGATGCTAAGGGCATTGAAATGCTTCAGGCTCATGCACATATGGTCACTTATTGATTGACTCTGTAGATCCAGTTACAGCAAATGACATTATATGCTCTCCTCCCTAATTACTTAATGAAATCCCCTTGAGCTGCAACAATTTCCATATCAAAGTGGGTGGTTCATGCATAAATATAATGACTGGAGCTGAAGCAATTCTTTTAAAAGCAGTGGCATAAGGCCAAAGGGCATTTCCTATAATTAAATCAGGTAGTTTAAAATCAAGTTTGATCAGGTGCTGTGGTCATAGAAGTGGGCTGGGTAGTCTGAGCTACTTTTCAGAAAGAACATGAAGTTTGTGTATCACTTCTGTTGCGGTGGTCTGGAAGATGAGTAAGGTAGAGGAAGCAGCTCCTGGGAGCAGATCTCCAGCAGCAGAGAGAGGTCAACGATAATTCATGTGTATCTGCCAGCACCTGAGTTATCACTGCAGCCTTTCAGCTTTCCTGCCTTTTCCCTGCCTCTGACCAGGGCCAAGAGCAGAGGGCTGGCCTGGGACTGTCACAGTGCAATATGAAAGAAGTAGCTTCACTCACAGTATTTGCTGAGTTTAGGGCTGCTCAGCACAAGAAAGAAAGTTTTGGGTTTTATCTTGGAATTAATCTTTTGTGCTGATCATGGGACCTGTCTTCCAGAGAACTCTCTCTTCAATATGTTGCATCTTTCTCTCTCTGTATAACCAAATCAAAACTCCCACTTGGCCAATTTTATGGCCAAAATCAGCTGGAGTGTCATCTGCCCACAGGTGAGCATAGCAGTCATCTAAGTTCTTAGGAGTTTTGAGGCTTTCCACGGTTGGTATTATTCTGATTAAAACCGATGTATCTATAGTTGCTCTCAGACTATGTACAAGCCCAGATAAACACATCCAGAAAAAGAATCCTCTCTTCCTTCCATTTCAGTCACAGTTCATTGCCTAACTCAAATTCCAATTGCTCCTCAACCAGAAGAGATTTTATTTGCTTCTTGAATCAATGAGATCTGCATTGATGTAGCACATCCTTCTGCATTAATTTGAAACTTACTTCTCCAGAAAGTGTGTGAATGTTTATTTGAAACCCCTTTGACCTCATTGAGGTATTGTTTCCCTCAGTGTGCTGGGAAATAAACAGCTGTATCAATATTACCTTAAGAGAAAAGTGTTTTCTCTGTGTCAGTTCTCTTCTTTTTTTGTATGTGTTTTTTTTCTCCAGTACATGGGTTGCAAAAACCAAAAAAACTCTTTGTAAATTCAGGTTTAAAACTGGAGGTGAAAGGGAACCTTCTATTTTACAGACATGGAGCTAAGACATGGAGCTACACCCATGGGAGTGGGAGAGTTGTGGTCAGCTTGCTCATGTCCCTGGAAATCACTGTGCAGCAGCAGGATACTCCTGCAGCCTTTACAGCAGCCAGGTAGCACACACCAGCAAAGGTCCAAATCGTCTTCCCAAGGCTAATTATAAAAAATCAGCAATTGTTTGCTTACAAGCAGAATATGAGGACTGTATAGATATACATTGTGATTATTTGTTATAACTCATTTTTCATCATATTGAACCAATTTTCTATCTTTGTGGAAAGGCCAGTATGTGATGTGAGGTCAGTGGTGATAAGAGAAGCTGAAACTATTGGAAGTTAAAGGTCCTTTGAGTCTTGTGTTGCCATTTCAGCTGTTGCTATATGTGTGTAGCTGTCCACAGACCAGAGTGTGAGATCTGGAATGACATACTAATTTTGAATTGCAACCAATTTTCTGACCAGCCAAATCAAAATATAAATTCAGGCTGTGCTCAACTGTGTCTGCAGCTCTGCCATATTAATTAAATTACGTGTTTCTCTGAGTCAGTGGACCCAAGTGAGTCTAAGCAAAGAAAAACACAGAACCACCCTGCAAAGACAGTTTGAGAGATCAAGGATCAAGATTTGTGGCAGTAAGAAAACTTAAGCTGCACTACTGGTAGAAATTCTTTTATTAAAGAACACAAACCTTGTGAGGTACAAAGTCCTAGCACATGGCCAAGTAGCTGTTACCTATGGCTAGGTATGGAAGGGATGGTAAATCCCTTATGGTGCCCCCATAGGTACCAATATCCCTTATTTACCCCTATGGTAAATGGAAGGGATTTTTTAAATTTACATTTTAAAAAAATTATCATTAAAACCAAATCACTACTTAGTTAGCAGTGCAGTGTTAATAGTTTCTAGTCCAGGACTGAACTGTAGAACTGGCTCATTTTACAACTTTTAAGTGTGGAGGCACATTGTAAACCCAGGTTTTAAGTAGTCTCTGATCAACAGTAAGAAGAATGTGAGCCATATGCTTGTTAATGCAATTCAGGATGTTCTAGCACCATCTAGCCAACTTTAAAGGTAACTTCAAGGCAGCAAACAGGTCCCAACTGCCACAGTTCATCAGATTGGTAATAATGGTGTGGCTGGAGTTGATGGACTAAACAGCACTGTCACAGGACAGCTGGGGTTACAAATTCATCCATGTGTCTCCATTTGGTTTAGGACTGCACTCACTCCTGAAAAAACATGGTTCTTCCAACAAGGGAGACAACTCTTCCAGTGAAGAAACTATTTAGCAACCTTATTAATCACCCACAGTACAGGAAATAATCCAGGGCTTTGGAGTGTGGAGATCATGGAGAGGAATAAATTTATCCCAGTTATGAAAGAGATTTGTCAAATAAAATAAGTATCAGAGTGGATTTGAATTTCTGCATAATACCAGAATGTGTAGGAGATAATTTACTTCTAATTTTGGAGTTCAATTTTTTCTTAATATTGCTGAGATAATTTTTGTCTTTTTAATTTTTTTAAACATATATCCTGGATATTTTGTCATTACTGTGTGTTTGCAATAATCTAAATTTGTGTATGGTAACTATGGCCATAGTAACCTAAAATAAATAACACAGAAAATAAATGTTCTTCTCAGTGATTTGGAATGGATTAATGAAGAGCATTTATATATCACCCCTGACCAGGTGGTGAGAAAGATTTCCAATTCAGAAGACCCTGGACATAGGAAAAGGAGACTGAGCATGATTCTCAGAAAGCTAAATCCCACAGGCCTTATTCAGCCTTCACTCATCCAGGCTGAGTAATGTCAGTAGGAGTTTTCACTAGGAATCTGGCTTAAGGAACTGAGGAAAGGACTACATTGGACTGGGCTGCAATTTAATAAGTCTTCGAGGAAATAGTTGCTGGATCTTTCCTAGGATCTGCAGATAGGAATTGCTAGATTATGAATGCATTAGCCAAGGAGCTTATGACATTGCTTACGACTCAGGGTATTTTAGCATGAACTGCCTTGACTTAAATTCTGGTTCTTTCATGAATTATGTATTTTCTGCTCTTTTTCCAGTAGCTAAACTTCAAGTTGAAAGCATATTGCATCTTGTTTAGTGAAATACAGGTGTGAAGCATCCTGTAAACATTTAAGAAACGTCTTCCATCTTCCAGCTGAAAAAGGTCACTGCAAAGAATCATTTGCAGAGTTCCTGGTTGCTGCACATGCCCTTCTTTGGAATGCTGGTATGACCCAGCTCCGTTCAACTCAGTGCTCTGTCCTCATAGAAGGACTTAAAATAATGGCCTAGACCCCACGGTTGCTTTGCAAAAATTCTGGTGATGAAAAGCAGCTGTGAATTGACTTAACCAATCAGTTAAATGGTGTTTATGACTGTCTCAGCTTTCTGGGACAGCACAGAGTATCTGGAGTAAGCTGAAGGAGGGGGCCAGAGTTGCCAGTCTGAAGCAAAGGAAAGGGGCCTGCAGCACTTCCCTCTCTTCCCGCACTGACAAGTGAGGAAAATCTGGTGTAAACAGGGCCGGGGGGATGCAGCATCTGGCATGGCACGACACTGTCTGCCACACTCAGCTCTGCCTTCACAGCCAGGAACAGCTCAGTCAACAGCAGTTACTTCAGAGGTTTCCCTCAGAGGGAGATTTATTCTTGGCACCCCAACCTGAGTGCTCTCAAAGCAGGAAAGCTTGTACCATTTCCAAGATTTCCGCTGGCTGAATTTACAGTTGGCTGGAGGATACAGGGGAAGTTTCTGTTCAGCTTATATGGTTTTCGCCATCGTGTCGTTAGCTCCTTTCAAAATAACAGCTTGCCTTCTTGACAGGAACGAATAAACTGGCAAGGCAATTCTTTCTTTGTTAATCTCTAGCTGGTCTCCAGCAGCACTAGAAAATGAGCTGTCTCTGACTCCATTTAGGGCTCCTTGGCCTGTGAGTGCTGCACCACAACAGCCCCTCTGCAGGGAGATGACTAGCATTCTCCAGAGGGCCAGGTGGTCACCAAATGGCACCACACATTGCTCCTCACTTCTGGAGCCCTGGGTAGCTCAGCAGGCATGGTGTTCTCTGGTTTAACCATTTCCTCATAGCTCAGACATCTCTAGGGGGAAGGCGCAGCCCAGGACAGATCCATGCATTGGAAAAAAACCCATGTATAGGTAAATAGTCATTAATCTTTCTAATCCTTAAAAAACTTGCAAAGGGGAGAAAACTTGTAAGCTCCTTTTTGTGCCATATATGTGAAAGAGGCACCTGGATTTGTTGCAGTAGCAGTAAAAGGGATCTTTCTCTTCTGTGGCAAAAGCTTTAACCCCCTCCAGAGAACACAGTCTTAAGAATAATTTTTGTGCTCACTGCTTTGGATAGTTTGGACTAACTATTTTCATTACTAACCTTAATCACAAAGTAATTTCTCCTACAGGTAATTTAACTGAAGTTATTTAAGACTAGCAATCTAACAAATAGACATATATAATATAATCTATTGATATTTTTAATCAATATCTTTTACTATATCTCAAGTTTCCCAAAATAAAGTCCTTTAGCTAGGATGCTTGTAGTGTCAGGTATGGAATAAAGAACACTCTGCAACATGAATGTAGTGCTGAAAAAATTAGAACAAAGAATTACTTTAATGTTTCTTGAGTGTGAATGTATACGTGTAGCTATTAGTTTAGTTCCAGTCCTTGTTCTTAAGTACAAAGGCTAAACACCTGGGAGGTATTTAATACTTTTTCACATTTTGTTTGCTGGCACTACAAAGCAAAGAAACTTGATGAAACAAATAAAGTGCAGCATCTTTTGAAGATTATATAATAAGTAATATACTCCAGAGTATTGGTGTGAAAAGGAGTTATAATAAAAAGAGTTAAATTCAAGTTAAATTATTAACATGACTTCAGCTGAGAAAAGGAATAATGAAGAGTCTGTACAGAGAAGGAGGAGTAGAACCCTAGAGGAAGAAGAGCTTTTGAAGGAGGAAATGGCTTAATTTTTAACCAAAATTAAGGGGGCATAAAAGCTCTCAAAAGGGCTCAACAAGAATCTCATTGTGAGCAGTGAAAGGACCTTAATCATGGTGAGCTTTAACCTGTGGGAAAATTTGGCTTTCAAGGCTAATATAAGAATGATATTTTTCTATCATATGACAACATGCAGCAGTGAGGAAATGTTCGCAGTGCTCATGTAAGGACCATGGCATGCTCCATTGCTCTGTTTGTTTCTGGGGTCCTGCCCTTCTCTCTGTGCCATTTTCAGCAGTCTTACAAATATTGCAAGTTTTTTTCCAAATATTGAATCAAATAATGAAATTTCTTAGGCAGATACCATAGGCAAAGCTGTATGTAATGCAGCTTTTACTGATGTTTTATTATACAAAAAACCTGAAAGGATTCCCTGAACATCATGTCCTAAATTGTCAGCTTGAAAAAAAACTACAAACTGCATGGCTTTTAGGGGCCTTTGAAGTACAGACAGGGAGAGCAGAGACTGGAAAAAGGACTACTGCAAAGAGCCAAGGAGCAGCAACTATCCAAAGGGTTGTGAACCCAAGGTTAAGCAAATGCATTTTTCTTATTCCTTCCCCACACTGCATGTTGCTGTACAAGCTGGAAAACAACTCTTTTTATCAACTCTCATTAATGATAGACAACAATAATGGCTATTTTTTAATTTGGCTTTTTTCTTTCCCCTAAAATCCTTTGGAAAAAATATATGGCTCTATAAATGTTTGGTATGTTGAAATCCCTTGGTCTAAACTATCTTGAATGTGGAGCTCAGCAAACATTCAGGTTCATTTATAAGGCCAGCATATGTGGCTGTTCGTTTATCAAGCATTCAAATCAGGAATAATGAAGCTGATAGAGTGCTAAGAATACACAAATGCTGTTTGCTTTGTGAAGCTGTATATGGAATCCAATAATGAGTCCTGGGATACAGGACAGTCTATCACTGTAGAGTAATCATTTGTTGACTGCTGAGCCAGCTGTGTTGAATTTGCTTCTTGGAGTGTTCAGAATGCCAAAGCATCTTTAAATCTCAGTCTTTAGTTTAGATTAGACATGTTAAATGACAGCACATTTTTTTATTACTTACACTGTGCTAGTCTCCTGATGCTAAAAGGAAATTCTTGTTAAGATGGTACAGAACAAGGTAAATTGGGGAGTGAATAGAAGAGCTTTTGTTGACTAATTACTTGTTCTTAAAATACTCTCAGAGATGGCAATGGCAATACCTACAGGCTGTTGATGTCTTGGACTGTGAGGACTATGGCCTGCACAACAGAATTACATCTCCTGTCTTCATTCTGGAGGTAACAATTAACTCCAGAGGCAACAACAATCTGTTAGCATTGGGAGCCACACCAGTGTTGGCAGCCCCTCCTGTGCAGGCAGCATTTTTCACTGGCCACCTCTGGGCTTCTGTGGCTGCCTGGAGGAGGCTGTGCTTGACACTACTCAGTCCCATGAGGAAGTGCCTGAGTTCTGTATCCTGCATTTACTCGAAGGGAAACTTTAGAAAGAACTTGCCACCAGAAGGGAGACCTTAGAAAAAGCAGTAGCTCCCCCCAGTGGAGGAAAAAAAGTGATCTACCAGACATTCGAAAGTCAAGGGAGAAGTGTAAAACCCCAGAGTTCTCTCATTTGATGTCCAGAGAAGTCCTATGTCCTATTTTGCCATTTTTTTGCAGCCAAGGAATCAAAACTTAAAGGGCTGAACCCTGCAGGAGAGGGCAGAGAAGTCAGGGAGGCAGCAGAAGACAACTGAGCAGGATGGACAGAGGATCAGACCTGGGAAAGCTTTCTCAGAGCGTAAAACTATGTAAATGTTCATTTGTTTTGGAGCCTTATCCAAACATTTCCTACAGCATTGTGGGAGTGCTTGAAAACTCAGTTCTGACCCAGAGTGGTCTGAGTGCTGAGCAGGTAACTATCCAGTATGAGCACATCTAGGAACCAGCCAGGACGGAAATGCTGGAGTGAGGTCATCTTATCCGCTCACACCTCATAAAGCCTTGCAGCAACCTATCTAGCTGGGAAACCAAAATCCGGTTTAACGATCCAGAACCTTGCTGTGCAGGTCAGTATTTGTGACATTTAATTTTCAATTATTATCCCAAAGAACTGAAGAGAACCTATGCTTTCTTGTTAAAACCCATCTGGAAAAAAATGGCAAANNAAAAAAAAAAAAAAAAAAAAAAAAAAAAAAAAAAAAAAAAAACAAACAAAAAACCAGCCAGCAAGAAGAGCAGCAACAACACTGCTCAGATGGCAACTGCAGGGAAAAGGAGCATACTGTAGGTGTCAGGCAGGTTATGTCACTCCAAGTACAAGCCAGGAGAATGGGAGAGAGCTGTGATTCCCTGTGGTGCAGCCCCAGCAGCCTGTCCTCCCTGCAGAAATACCTGGAGAATGGCAGCAATCTCAGCAGAAAGAATTGGGATTTCACAAAATTTGATTTTTTTTAATGGCTTTTTTTTTTTTTCTCCTCAGTGTAATAAAAG
>VWZN01019500.1:215689-228702 GCA_013396955.1 Regulus satrapa | reverse complement strand
TTTTTTTAAAGAAAGGAGTAATGGATACAAAATAATCAAATACCTAGAGGTCTGTGTGTCTAAAATCTGCCTCTGTTCTTGCAGAGTCCTTAGACTGGTTTTCTCCAGACTCTATCTCCTATTCTTTTCAGCTTCTTTCATCAACTGATATGTGAAACTGAAATCAATTCTTCTGAAAAAAGGAGGCTTTGCCTGGTTCTAGTCCTTCAGCACATTTAGGAAGTTGTACCAAAACCAATTCTAACTTTTAGGAGAATAATGTGGAAATACTTCACATTCAAAATGCATTTCTGTAATGGCTATAAGGACTAACACAAACACAATAATATTAAATAGGCTTGAAAACATACAAGATTGCTTAGTTCTTGATGATTTATTTAAAAATAATAATGTGCCAAAAAGTTGAATTTATACATGCTTAGAGGTCTGCCATGTTTAAAGACTTAGATTCAACATTATGTTTCTCTATGAGCTTGGAAGAGTCCTTGACTTTCCTTGGCTCTCTGCTCTTTTGTCCTTTAGGTAGATTTCATTTCTTTCCCCAAACATAGTCATTTTGCTATAAATGGCTCTAATTATATTTTGCAAGGGTCTAAATTGCCCTTTAATTTAATCTTTTTTCTTTTTTTTTCCCCTGGGGAAGCAACTAACATCTACCTATCCTATATTCCACTGCTGCCTTTACAAAGATGCTAAAATACATAAACCTATAAATACATCCATATTACAAAAGTGGCTGGAAAACAAGAAACCTGTTTCTCAAGACTGTCGAGGTTGAAACAATTGTTCCCCCTCAGGCCAGAATGCAGACAGTTGACAGTCTCACATTTTCCACATGGAAGGAGGAGACACCCACCCCTGGGACAGACAGTGGGTGGGAGGTCTCAGCACATGCCTGCAGGGGAAGACCAGCAGCTCAAACTGCTTCAACATGGATCTCTCATAGTTCAGGTGTATTCTCTAACACTGGGGTCATCTCTTGGAGTTACCTGCTCACGCTCTTCAGTTTCAGTAGATGACCTAATACTGACTCATGGGGAAAGGCCCATTTAAGTAGAGGGATCCACACCCAACTGACTGCTGTGGCCTGTTCTGATTCAGGAGGTTCTTCTAACAACCAGTGGAGACTATTTCAGTAGAATTATTATTAACAGGACCTTTCACATATAACTCTTAAAACATTGTTCTTTGAATAGGAAACATCGATAAAAAATGTTTACAATCAGCTCTATTATTGGTCTCCAGGTGGCACAGATGAGAACATACTTCAAAATTTAGGCTCATAAATAGAGATGAAAAGAGCACGGTTCTCCGTGTGCCCTTGGTCTGATGGCATACATTGCCACTGCCTAGCTCAGACATGCATGGGGTTGAAGAGGGTTGAGCTGCCTTTATATATGTGTTTACCCCTCTGACCTTGGGAATGTTTGACTGGTGTCCATCAGTCCAGAGAAAATGCTAGCTGGGAGGGCAAAGCCTTGGCTCCCCTGGCTCCCCATGCCAGACTGACTAAAAAGTTGCACAGATGGAAATAAGAGAATTCACTAAGAAATTTGGATTGGTTTTTTTCCCATGTAAAGGGAAAAGGGAATAATCACAAATCAAAAGACAGGCCTAGATCCTACTGTTTAGTGAAAGACGTACTCCAAAACTCAGTATGGGATCAAATATTCAAAAAAATTCTGAGGTCCAAAGCTTAAATGAATGAAAAGCATTAATAAAGCTGAAGGGAAACAGAAGTAGAGAAGCCCTCAAGTTAACTTCACCTTTTTCTAGTTTACAGTGTCAGCTTGTTAAGTGCAAGAATACTGAACTATGTATTTCACAGTTCATTATTTTATCATCACATATGTGGAAGTTTCATGTAATTGCAAGGAAAGAGGCTAAAACCAAATCAAAACAATACTCAGACTTGGAAAATAATTATGCTTTACCAGTAAACCATACTGATAATGTCAGTTATAATGAATCATATAAAGGAAAGCCATGTGCTCTTTATATAGCATGAGGATCTCTAAATTACAGTACCTTTCAGGTTGAAACCTCGGCACTGAGTCAGAGGGTTTCCATGTCTCACGTCTTGTCTACGGCTCCTCCTGCAATATTTTGTAAAAACAGAATGTTATTTTAAGCTAGCTACACTGAAAATAACCACTTTTCTATTTGGGAATATGTTGTGTTTTGTTTTTTTACTGGATCAAATGTTAGAGATAGTTAATGGCCTACTTGTGAGTGTGCTTTACTCTGGGCAGGCTTGCTGGAGTGAAGATACTGTTTAGGTGAAGCATCTGTTGAAACTTATAAAACAGGTGCAGCTTTTGTAGGTAAAGCAGCTGTGCAGTGGAGGTATGGGGATGGAGGGACAGAAGGTGATAGGTAAAAGACATCTGTTCACTCCCAACAACTAGGACTCAAAGCCAGAACCCCCAGCTGGAACTCTTCATAAAGGCAAGCAGCTAACAGTGAGATGCATAAGATTCATACTGCTCAAATCTTAACACACATTAAGCACAAAATTATGATAAAGGGCATGTTCCTGCCTCAATTTTAGCAAGCATTTTATTTTCAGTGCCTGTAGCCACCTTTGGAGCAGAGTGACTTAAACATTCATCCAGAATGGAGGAGAGTGAAGATTCTATTCTGTCTACTTGAAGGGATGTGACTATTTACAAAATATAATATAACTCACCAAGTAGCAGGATACTTCTAAATAGGGAATTTATTATATAATCTGGATGACAGATGTGAAATCACAATTCTGTAGCAAACTGTATGGGGAGCTTACTGGGACTCGAAATATTGGCATTTCAGTCCTCCTCAGCTAAGAGGTCATAGCTCACAGAACTCAGTGCATGAAAAGCTGGTACACAATTTTTCAAAAAATAATGAGATATATTATTTTCATTGCAAAATATTGTGTAAGGTAGTTCAGTATGTATCAAGTTCAAGAAAAAAAACATATTGGTGATAGACTGCTGCAAATGGACACTGTTGGGATATTAAACAACTGTATTCTGAACCATGCACTAAGGACTTGAGGATCAGAAACCATAAAAAGCCCCAGGGACTCCAGTACTACTATTGAGTGAAGGGTGACACAACTCTGGCCACATTATACCAGGTAGTGCACAAACACAGAGAGAGAGTGCTCCTAATCCCCTGTCACCTGATCCTTCACTGCACCATTTGAAAAGGAAGTATTTGAAAGGGGATGTTTCAAAGGAGTAATGACTGAAATTCCAAGTATAGTTTTTATGTTTACATTCAAAAATATTTCATTTTATGCCTTGGGGTCTTAACCCTTGTAACCTATTTACTTGAGTCAAAGGACAGAATGAAGAATTTCTGAGTGAATGTCAGAGTTCTTGTGCTACTGTGAGCTGCTTCATACTTTCAGAGATGGCACATTGCTTGCATTAAGCAGTTCTGAGAATGCAAAATTATCACTTAGACATTTATTAAAACAAACAAACAAACAAACAAAAATGTGGTGTTTAGAAAATAAAGATAATACCATAAGGTGTTTTGGGGTAAATCAATGTTGCATGAGGAACTACAGTAATTCACAGGGGACAGAAGTGTCAAAAGAAGCAAATAAGCAAATGCATACAGCAGAAACTACTGTCTAGACAATGGGATTTGGCTCTAATTACCAATGTAATCTCCTTCATAATCTAAGATAAAGAGACAACTCATTTCCTTCACATATGAAAACCAGACCTTTTTCCATACAATTTGAGATGTTTATTTTGGTTTGACATAAAGAGCAAATTGCAAACAAAATATCAGCATGAAAGTAAGCCCCAGTGGAAATACCCCTGGGTGGGTGCATATAATGGGGATGGCAAACTGGAACCTGCACAGGCTGGGTGTACCTGACTGCTCCCTGTACCTTTTGGCAGCTGTGTTACTGTAGCAGTTAAGTGACCTGTGACTTGGGGATTTTTCTTTCCTTTCCTCCCCCATATTCTGACCTTCGTTCCATGGAAGAAAACAATGGGTTTGCAGACTGGTGGCTGAACATTCTGAATGAATGGAACATTCTGAACGAAATCAGTCAACAATCCTGTGTACTCTACCAATTGCTACGTGTCCAGTTTGGGCTTTACCTTGTAACCTCACGTAAGGAATGAGTCAAGAAAACTTTGCAATAACAGAAACAATTGTCCAGGGGGTGAAATTATTATCAGCAGGTCCAAGCTTTGTCTGTTTCTCTCAAATGTCTCCTTCTGTGAAGGAACAGAAATAAAACCCAGTGACTGTATGTGGCCTTCTGCATCTGCAGCTCAGGTGCAGACACTGAGCACAGTCACAGGTTTAGGCTGGATATCAAGAAAAGGTTCCTCATCCAGAAGGTGGCTGGGCACTCAGGAACAGGCTCCCCAGGGAAGTGGTCACAGCACCAAGATTTAAAGAAGTGTTTGAGTAATGCTCTCAGGCACACGGTGTGATTCCTGGAGCGTCCTGTGCAGGGCCAGGAATTGAACTCAATGGTCCTGCTGGGTCCTTTCCAACTCAGCGTATTCCATGATTCTATGCTTCTAGAATATGCAACCCAAACCTCTTCTGGCACAGCTTGAGGCTGTTTCCTCTTGTGTTTTTGCTTATCACCTGTAGGCTGCTGGCTACAACCTCCTTCCAGGTAGTCGTAGAGGGCATTAATCTGAAAGGTCTGTCTCCTCTGCAGTAATGCTTCATTGTGTATTCTGTAGCTTTGTTTGTATACGAAGTGAAATTTTATTAAGACAAGAGCTCACTACAGCCTTCTGCTATTAAATATTTCCCCTGGGAAGAGGAAAGAGACTCCTGTTTTGCATAAGATTATGAGATGGACTATTAGTTTTGCTGTAAATTAAACATAGATTGCTTTCCCTGTCTGCTTTAATAAACCTCATGTCAAAAATCCCAAATCCACAGGCATTACATGGAAATCACATTTGCCTAAAATTTTCCTGAAAATACTTCTTCTAACTTAGGAGCAAATAAGGAACAGAAAAATATAAATGCATTTATTCCTCAGATAGCCTGAGAGATCTTTTGCTGTATTTAGGGCTATCATAATTACATCCATAGTAAGTAATTGAATTTAAATGAAGGGAACAAAGGTCTCACTGATTTTGTGTGTGTGAGACAGAAAGATTAATATTTATGATTAGGAACCAATTTTTCCTTTTCTTTTTTCCCCGCATCCATTGCATCAAATATGAAAAGCCAAGCTCATTACCACACACTCTTGCAGCATAGTCCGGGGTGATGAATAACTCCAAGCACAACAGCTACAGGGGTATTGTCTGTACCTGCTCATGAAAGGAATGACATCCCACTTCTCCATCACCTTACAACACTCCAGGCTATGCAGCAGAACGAAAGCCATCCTCCCTCACAAACTCCACTGGGCTGTTTAATGCTGCTCACCTTTTCCCAGTGGGGTAAAACCTGGAGCAGGAGCTGCCGTCCCAGGCGCAGTAGGGGTCTCGGGCCAGGCAGCAGTCAGCACAGGCTGTCCCGTAGATGTGGCAGCGGTGCAAGGAAACCTGGGTGACCCCTTCGTCTGAGCTCACATACAACTGTTGCTGCAGGAGGAAATGGGAAGATTTACTGCAGATGTGGAGGAATTTCACCCAAGACCTGGCTAACGCACCCAAAAAACCTTTCAATTAATTTTGGAATTAATTCAAGACCAAGTGAGGAGCCAAAAACACATATAAAGTCAAGATCAACAAAAATCTCCCAGGTGAACAGGCCCATATTATTTCCACCTTCCTGCAAGAAAACACCTAGAAACACTGGGGAATGTTAATGGTTTTTCGGACATTGAGTGTCATTGTTCTGTTCTGGGGCATACAGGCTGAGTTAATATTGCTCAGATTTGAGAAACTGGTTCCTATTCAGTGAGGATTATTGACTCAAGCCTATTTTCTCTGCGTAGAGTCACTTTAATAAATATTATTCAGAGTTCCTAGTTGGATCCTCCATTGCGTACATTTCCAAGATGTAAAACCTAGAGATTATGTTGAGGCTTACAGCCAGATTCTGATAGCCTTATATACCTGGAAAAATAAGCCAAGAGAACTCTCACAATAAATCAGAAGTTTTGCAAGAGAAGTTCAAAGGGAGTAGATTATTATCAAAATCTGTGCCAAAATGACTGTTTTACTCAAAACCAATTAATCATTCTAAAAATATAAATTAATATTGAACAAACCCCCTTGAAATTCCTTTGATCTTTTTGTCATAAAAATGAAAAATCATCCTGAATTTGAGTTAGTGAATAATATTTATTTAGTAGTAGCTTTGTAAAATATTGAGCAACATCTGGCTTGCAAAACCATAGAATACACGTTTTTAGCTTGTGTGTTATGCATTTCAGCAGAAATTTCAGCTGTTTTCATCATTCCTATTGCCATTGTTTATTAATACTAAACAAACATGCATGTGGATCCAACAGCTCCAACAATGCCTTTTTACACTGATAAGACAGACTTACAAGGAAAAAAATTACTTTGGGGACTTTAAAAAGAACCCAGGGAGGGTGAATTTCCTGTTCAGTGTTTTTTGATTCCCTAATTGCAAATCAAAACCACAAACAGCCTGACACTTTCAGTAAATTAGAAATGGTACATAGTAAATAGAATTTTTAAAAAATCTTAATGGTTGAAGGGCATATAAACAGCTCCTGAAAACTTCAGTCAAATTTTCTGTACTCATTATGGAAAATTTGCCTATATTTATTGTGTTCCACAAGAATAAATATTCTAAGATCTAAGTGAATTTGTTTCTCAGTTAATAAGCACTATGCAGGGCATTCTACTTTTCCTTACCTTTTTAGATGAAATCTTCATTGTTGTTATAGGAGAATTACTCTGAAAGACAGTTACAAACTAATGTCAAGAACTCTGTCCCAAAATTAATATTTAAAAGTTGCTAAAACCACATCTAAGGAAACTATATATTTTTATATCCTGGAAAGGGATCGCTCACTCTAAGTACTGCTATTTTCAGAACTAAACAAATGACATATAAACAATTAATGTCTCACAAAATGTATTGATGAAACTCAACACCATATTATTGTGAATAACACTCACATTATTTTTGCATGTATCTAAAAGGTTTTTGTACACTTATAATTAACCAGCATCTTATAATTAACTAGCATTCACCTGAGTGCTATCTCCGAAATAGAGGAGCTATTATTACTTTTAACTTGGTAATAAGAAACAATGTTTTTTCTTTAATGATGATGATAAGGAAAGATCATAAAATAATTCATGAATATTTACCACATGATATAGATAGAGAGTACAAAATCCTTTTCCTACAAATTATCTACAGTACATACAGTTTGATTACCATGCAACATATAATTTCAGATTATCAGTTACTGGAGTCTTTTAAAATGGCATGAGTGTTCTTGAATATTTACTTTCCCAGAGACAGGACTGTATACTACTGCATGTCATCATAGCAGTCTATTTATGTTTGCGTCCAAATCAAATATTAAAGGGCTGGAAAAGGAGTTGTTACTTTCCTTGCCTTAAGTCATTATGTTCATCCAAACAAGTGATAAAATTGATGGTAATAAAAATGTTCAGCATTTTTTTAAGATTCAGCATTTTCTCAGTCACAAAGGAGAGCCATAACAGTGGGCTAGGATTAACTGCAGTAGGCCACAACACAGCAGGGAGGTCAGGACTAGAAAATCTGGCTGTGAATTGTGAATTGGCAAAAGTTTGGAGAAGTTTAGAGCTGCTTCATGAACTGCTTGGAGACTGCAGGTGAACTGCAACTTTGGATCTGATGCCACATTCTCATTTCCTTGTTTACTCTGGAAGATCTCTGCTTTGCTACCTTTGATATTAACTAGCACAGGGCCCCTGATTTCATCCCTGCTCTCTTGGACAGACTCATCTAAACCCCATGATGCCACACAGATCATAACAGCAGAAGTTACAATTTCATGGTTTTTAGGGTTCAGGATAAAAAGATCTGTGCATAGAGGCCCAGAACCTAGGTTTAGGCTGAGGATGCCTCTCAGCCCACCTGTCTTTGTGCTGTATTTATTTACATTTCAGTAAATAGAATTAGCAATATCTTGGTGAAGAGTGTGTTTAAAGTAATATTACTCAGATGTATCTTTTTTAGCACGAAGTCTTCAACAAAAGCCTAAAAAGACTAACTGTGCCTTTATGAGTGTTAACACAGATGCCTCTATGAGTGTTCTTTGTCTTAAACTGTTAATGCTTCCTCAATAAAGAAGGTGAGATTTTCTTTTTTGTATTCTGTCAATTAAATAGAGAACAGGCCATGACAAAATCCTTAACAAAGTTCATAGATGCATAATGCCCCAAATCTTCTGTTTAATGAACAGCCCATTCGAATATTTGACAGGGATTTTTCAACAGGAGGGCGAACATTTTCTTTAGGTTATTACAACTGTTATAGAGTAACTGACAGAGGCTATTCCTTTATCTCCCTGTAGTTTTTGTGTTTCTTTTCAGCTTATGTTGTTTTAAACTTGTAGCTTTCTTGACTCCAGAGGCATGTGACTTTGAAGAACAAGAGTTAAGCAAAAACAACACTAATTTGATTTAATTTTGCAACTGAGAACCAGGAAGATCTTCAGATAATCAAAGTACAGAAATCTGAAATTCCAACCATACACAGCAACACTCTCTATAAGTGATGCCAATGATAAAAGCCTCCTTCTGGAAGCCATTATAACATGACCTCCTAAAAAAAATCTGATTATCAAAATCCTTCTAGCCAGTATATCAACATAAAAAATAGGTAACTGAAATATAGGAGAAGAAAAGGGTTTTAGCTAGCTATAGCTTTCATAACAGTCAACATTTTGTAATCCTCTTTATGCTGTAATCAAATTGACAGCATGCACATTTCCTTGATTTTTTTTATCAAATCACAGTTGCCCTTGCCAAAGTCTGTTAGAACAAAGTGTTTGTGTGAACATACACAGTGGAAAAACAGAAGAAGAGGAAAGCCAAACCTGAAAAACCTCCATCTCTTCTAAAATGAGTTCACCACTTGCAGAGAAGTTGGTGGGTAGGACAACAACTTTTTGTACAGTTCCTTGATCTGAAATAGATGAGAACAAGTGAGTCCATGTGACACAGAGAGGGGAGATTAAAAAGCAGATTAAGTAACCTTCATTAATCATGAAAGGAAACCATCAAAGCAAGAACTATGACACAGAGAAAGGTAAGAAATGTTCACTAATTTCTACAGTTTGGAGTCAGTGAGAATGATGAGATGATTCCTTATACAGGATTATAGTATTATTCTCATCTATGAATATAAGTCATTATAAGATTGGAGTTATTACCATTGTTGTTACCATTCTATGCAAAAGGATCAATCAAAATCAGTATATTCTGTTGCTGTACAGACACACAGAGGCAAAAATTATCCTAATGATCTTAAAGTAAAATACAATATGAACAGGTAAAAGGGAGCTATTGCAGGATGTGATATATTCATACCCAATAATAAAATGCTAGGATAACTGATGACATGAAAGGCAAGCCTTCCAAATCATAATTCTATCTACAAGTAAACATGGTAAGATGGAAGCTTTCAAAAATTAAAACAATAATCAAGTACATAATATATTGGTAGGAGTTAATATTTTGCTCTGTAAAGTAAAAAGAAAAAGCAAGGTGAATATATTTTAGCTATTGTATCATGGCTTCCCTCTCAAAATACAGTTCCAAACCTCACAAATCCACCCAGAACAAAGGAGTAAGAAGAACAAATATGTGGCAATGACAATGTTTCTGCAGGATAGATGTGATGAGTGAGACCAAAGGGAAATTTGTGATTAGTTTTCCAAATTTCTTATGTGGAAAGAATACATGAGAATAAGGAGTCCATCTGTGAAGGCTCTTAAAGGCTGAGACAGCTGCCAAAGTATTTCTGATGTGGCAGAAAAGGCAGACTGTAGGGTAATCACAAGAATGAGCATTTTTGAACTCAGAAAAAAGCACGTGGATTTCCTCTTATCTGTAAGATCTAGAAAATAGACTGAGTAGCATAAATCTATCTGCTCAATACTGACTGAGCAGATAATAGTTATTCTGAGGAATGAGGTTCTGCTCAGCCTTCAAAAGTTTTAGGAGCAATGCAGAGTTGTGCAGTTGGTAGAACGCTAGCGTAGCACAATATAGGCAAGTACCTCCCTTTATTATGAAATTTCAGTTTCCTGTTTAGCAATTCATAATAAGACAATGTAAGCTGAAAAATTTTAATTTTATTTTTGTTTTAAGCTCAGTGACTAAATTCTACAGCTAGAGCTGCAGGTTAGGATGATTACTGCAAGTAATTTACATCTCCATATTTCACTTGAGGAAGCGAGACATTAATACTAGTAGTACTACTAGTAGTAGCACTACTACTTGTTGTTTTTATTGTCATTATTATTATTATGATTACAAAAAAAAAAAGGTTTAAAGCCAGAATATTGATATTTAATCACTTGACCACGCACAGAAAGCACATTGCAGTATATTGTGTATTAAAAAAAAAAAAAGAAGGAAAAGAGAAACTGAAAGCTGACAAGACTTAAAGAGGTGTAACTATCAATGATACATGCTCAGGGCATGTTAGGCATGAATTTTTCATGAGAATTTTCTACAGAGACATTTATTCTCATTATACAATGGCATGATAAAAGAGTTCCTTCTGAAGAAACTTTACTGAAACTAAATCTTGTGATAGCACAGCTGTGGTCTAGCTTGGGTGCCAGTACTAGCAAAGCTATGAGAACCTGAGAGAGATTTACTAACTGCCAGGATCCACTGAAGTGTTAAACTGCTGCAGATGCCTCCCTCAGAGGAAAGGAGAAAGGGGTTGTGTGTATTTCTTCTCCAGTTTAAGGGAATAATCCGCTCACACGTGTACATGGCTTCAGTCCACTCTACCTCTGCTTCTTTGCATTCTTTTATCAATTCTCTCTCTCTCTATTAGACTCTACCTTATGAAATACTCACTCAGAAATGCAGGAAGGAATTGCAGTCTTTTGTGGGTTTTTTTTTTGCAGCTGCCTGCAAAGTGTCAAGTACCTGCAACCCTGACACACAGGGCACTAAGCATGTTGACAGTGACCTTACCTGCAAAGGAATGCAAGGCTGCTGAGCCTCTGAAGAACCGGTTTATGTCAGTGATCCATCAGCACATGCCGCACATTTAAAATTCCTACATTGTCTTGAGTCCTCAAACATTGTCCCAAACTGAAATCAGAACCTGAGGGGAGATTTTATCCTGGGCACTGGCACAGAAAATACTGATAATGCCTGAGGCCAAGTCCTCGTGTCCTAATAACCTTTCCTATTTGTAAAGGAGGTTCCTATCTACTTTTTTGTCACACCCCAGAAAAATACACAGAGTGAAGGAGTGTTTACCTTCCTATTCATTCCCTTTGACTCAGTATTCTACCATTTGCTTTGACTCAGTATTATACCATGAAGGACAGATCCTTGCAGTAAGGAATGTTCCATTGTTTTAAATGAGACAATATAACATTTAAAATAAATATTCAAGTAGGCAATAGAAAGCTATTGATTAAATAAAATTTCTTAAAGCAAGGGATTCTAATCGTCTGTCCATATATATCTCTCTATATACACCTATATATAACGCTTCCAATAATACATAGCTTATAGGCTATAATTCTCCCATTACTTCTAAAAATAGTCTTGCTACTGTTGCTCAGGCACTTCTTTAATAAAGGGAAAGCAAATATCTGTCCCCAAACCCCACTTTGGCAGCAGCACTGCTGTCTCCACTATAAACACAAATTTGCATCTGACAAATCGTCTACATGTGTTCACATAGAAAGCTTTTGGTATATTTGAACTTTGTCAAAAATCTTATTTGATTATTTCTGCTAATGGCAAAAAAAAGTTTACTAAATTCCCTTGGTCAGAGGAAAGGCACTGCAGGACATTTATGCAAAGCAGTGCCTGAACTGTTTAGAATTGTATTTTACAATAGATAATATTTTATGCTGTAAATCAGGCATAAGAGATCATCGAACAAGTGAAGATTTTTCAAGTTTGGTCAATGTATGAAATTACAAGGTAATCCCCTAAAATTCATAAAAAAGGAACAGCATGGTTTCCTTTGACATTCACTTTTTCCTTCCAGAAATCCACTTGAAAACGGTTCACCATTGCTATGATTTCACATAGTCATGAAACAGCTCCTACATCTCCAGAATATCAAGCTGTCACTAGAAATGAAGAGATTTTTGCTCACCACTTCCGTAATTCTTCACCAGAAGCTGTTTACAGCCTTGCACCAGCTCAGCAATCTGAGTCAAGGGGAGATAGACAAACAAAAGGGAATCTCCCTCAAGGGGACAACAAAAGGACAAAAGTGACTCAAAATGCTTTTCCATTTCAAACCTGCTTAACAAATGCAGGTGCCCCAGCTTGACATTAAAGACAATGACACTGAGATCACATTCCCTCTGAGAGGACTGAGAAACTGGGAACAGCAAGGGAAGAAACTGCAGGCTAAAATTAAAGGTGTAGAATGTATTCATAGTGGGAAATAAATGAAGAAGGAAGCCATTTCAATAAATGGAATGGAAGCATAAGAGGAAAATCATCATCATCATCATCATCATTATAGTAATAATTCTTGAAGTGCAAGACATGATTCTGGACTGATATTAATCAGCTAAGCTTCATCAATACCAGTTAGACTGTGGCTGATTACATTAATTCCTGGTCTGCCTGACCATGGGAAACGGAAAAAAACCCCCAAAGCTTAATAAACAGACACGAAAAATGCAGAAGTTTTTGGCTGAATCAGACGGTCTGAATATAAAACTAATTCTCTAAATTTTGACTAGTTTTTATTTTCCCAGTTCCAAGTGAACACTGCAGCTGTCAGTAATGTGAGCCTCAAAGAGAGCTGGGACCCATTTACCCCTGAGCCACATCACACGGACAAACTGAATTACAAATAAAACCCCCAAATTTTCCACATCA
>VWZN01019500.1:200686-215634 GCA_013396955.1 Regulus satrapa | reverse complement strand
AAAAAAAAAAAAGACTGCAATAGGCACCAACTTTTACTCTGACATGAGTTTTGAGATGTTTCCCTCAGTATTCCCTACTCCTGATGTGTCTGACACTGATAGAGACCCTCTAAAAACTTTTTGTTTTACCTGTCAGGCTAATGACAGCTAATTATTTCTGGTCTCTTATCTGAGTTGAACCTGATGTATACAAATAACCTTACAAAGAAAAAAGAAAGCAAAAAGTTCATAGAATGTTTGAAATCTGCCTGTTTGAGAAAACGTTGAGGCTCAGCAGAGCACCTGAGAGGGTGGCAGGTTAGCAGCCAGGCCTGATGGCCACGTTCCCACGCTCTGCATCTGTTGTAACTCAGAGCTCCCACCATGGCCACTAACCTCTCTGTGCTTAGTTCACTCATCTGTCAATTGGAGGTAATTTTTTTCTAGCTCATAATATCTCTGTGATACTTCATAAAATTCAAGCTGCTTCAAAGAACAAAAAGACAGATACAAATGTTCACACTTGAGGGCAAAGTCTTTGATAGCCCCCGGTCAGTCAATCTTTTGGGACACAGTGTGAGCTTGCTTGAATAAAAACTGAAAAAGGGAAATGAAGCAGGTAGAGGTACACCCTCTTAACTTACATATCATCTTAAAAGTCTGTGATAAAAGCTTTGGATGAACAGATCAACGAAAGTTTATGAATGACTCAGGCACTATGACCAAGAGGAAGAAGGAAATTGTGTGATGCCTGTTGTGCCACTCTTGTGCAACATCATCTTCCCAAGCTCACAGTCACGAAGTTGAAGCCAGGAAAACTAGGGGAGGCAAGCTTCTCTTTTGACCAGATTATCTCTCTGTTAAAATCTGTAAATGATTTGGCTATTGCATTACTGGAGGCTACTGTTGTCAGCAAGGGTTTAGTTTTCCAAAAAAACAGCCATCATACAACACCATGAATATGAGTATTACAAACTCATGCTCTGGAGGCACTTAATGCATCCAGACTTGGAAAACAAATGTTTCATCAGAGAAGAAAAGATAATGAGAAACACTGATCAACCTCACGCCACATCAGATGCATGTGGCTGACATTAATCATCTCAATAACCCACACTGAAATCTGTAGTGCCTTTTTATGACAGTAACTTAGATCTCTTTCCAGAAAAACATATCATATCTTGATAGCAAGAAGCTGAAAAAATCCCATTGGTACCCACAGCTGTTTAATGCACCCAAGTTTCACCCAGACATTTAAATATTTCCATAACACCAAGAGCCATAAAAACCCCTATGAATAATCTCTTGGTTGTGCAATCTATGTGTACTTTGACCAAAGGCTTTCATGCTGCAAGCAGTAGGTGGCATGCTTAATAAATGAATATTAATCCCAAGAATATGTTCTCATGGTGTTTTACTGCTGTCTTAAAACTCGGATAGAAAACAATCTACCAAAGGACGAACACAAAATATTGAAAGCTCAGGTTCTTTAGATATAACTGAAATGAGCAAACAAATTACAGTACAACTCTAGGGTGAATCAAAAAAAATAAGGACTGAGTCCTGCTGCATCACAGAAATGGAGTAATTGAAACAACTCTAATCTCAAATTCTTGAACTGAATGTTATTTCTCCTTGCATAGGGAAAAAATACCCTATAAAAATAACAGCATTGCTCTAGTCATATATGCAAATGAGTGATCATATTCTTTTCAAGTAAATGATCTCCTGGGTTTCTGTTTGGGAAGACAAGGTAGGTAGACAGCTCTCTTCTCTTGCAGCTCTGCTCTCTACCAGTCTAGACTTGCTCCTTACTGTAAGTCAGCTCAGGCCAGACAGGGGTGAAGAGATCCTTTAGGGGAGACTTAACAAAACTAGGAATTTTTGTTAACTTCTTAGGGAGTCTTCATGTTTGAAAGCATAGGAAAACCAGGATATTTTAATAATTTGAAAAGCATAGAATGTCTGTTCCTGGGATTTATTTTGTTTGCTGCGCAGGTGAGCAAGGGAGAAAAGCAGGGCATTAAGTCTGGGTATGAACCGTCCTCTGTGAGCACAGCACTCCTGTCTGGGGAAACAAAGGAAACACTACAAAGAAAACTCTACATTTAATTCACACCAAGGTGAAAATATTACAGAGCTGCCTATACACTCCTGTGCCATGGCTACATGATGAAAACCACTGGGGTTGTCGGAGCTCTGTACTTCTGTTATTCTTCACTTGCATTCAGGAACTGATTTATTACTAGGGCTATAGAGGAGGAAGAGAGGAAAAGCCAAACATTTTGTGTGCTTTGCATCTGGCAAGACATAAAACATTCTGATTTCAAGCATGAGACAGGTCACTGGCAGTGACAGACATGGCTGGCAACATCTCAGTTCAGCAGCAGTAACTCATCATTTGAACTGAGTGTAATTGTCACCAGGTGTCAAGTCCCATTGTCTCCGGCTGAGGGGCTTTAGACTCCCAAGGAAATTATCACATGAAATTCTCCTATACAATGTGTTTTCTGCATTTGCTGGGACGAACTGACACCAAAGCAAATCCCCTCTGCATTCCTTTTGACACTTAATATCTCTATCAAATCCTCCTCAGTCTCCCAGAAAGCAGAGAATAAAGAAAACAAGTTTCTGCTCTCAGTGGCTGAAACTTGATCACTTTTATTTGAAAGGGCTGAGAAACGCAGTAACTTACATTGCAACGATTTCTTTGGAGGAGGACCTTGACTGTATTAATGTCCTGTGCCCTGTTCAGGAAGAATAATGCCTGCCCTCCATCTCACTAGAAAGTAGAAAAAGATCCTTGTCTGCAGTGTAATGAAGAAGATAAAGCAATGAACATAAAGTATCAAGATCTGCAGCTTTTGTATTTGATCTATAATGGGTTCTGTGCTGAAACAAAGAGGATTAAGGTAAGAACAACCTGAGGTATGTTTATGCTTTTAACAGCTCACATGTGTGTAGGGCCTCACACTCATCACCTAAAACCAGTAAGATGGTCATCAAAGGATAAAATGAAATGGTTTTACTCTTTAAGAGTTATTAAAATGCTTACTATCAAATTGTGATTTCAAGGACATTTTAACTATCATTACTACATTAACAATCCATATGGTCTGGAAACTTAGGTCTCAGTCTTTTCCACTAAACTTCAGTAGAATTTGCCTCCAAGTAACATTAGATGCTTAGAGAGAATTTTAAAACAATGGCAGCACTGTACAATGAAATTAAAAAAGCTAATTTGAAAGATCTGCACTAGTCTAATAGAGTGATTTATCAAGGAAGAAAACTAACAGTAAAGTAAAACTTCTCTTTTACCAAGTTTTCTTGCAGTTGTATAACAAGAATAGGCATGCTCTCTATTAACACTTCTGATATTTCTACAGTAGAAGAAGACTTCTGCAGGAAAGGAAAAATAATATCCTAACAGATCACCAAGTCAAAAGTTGTATCTGCATTAATTAAACTAAACAGAAAATGTGGGTTTATGTCAGTGGTGGGAAGGGGGAAAGGGGGAGAGAGGGAGAACCCACCTTGTAGAAAGCCCTGCCCTAATTAGGTTAATTTAGCAGCTTCCAAGAGAGAGTCAGGAATACCTTAAAACTCCTTTATCAACTTCCAGGCAAGAAGACAAAAATACCCAGATAAAAAGTTATTAAATTCTTCAAATAGCTCATTATCCTGACTATGCCTTTTCACTAAGCATTCACTCACATCAGACGTAGACTTGGTAAAGGTTTGGTGGAAAACCATGGAATCATAGAATCGTTTAGGTTGGGAAAGACCTGAAGGAACCTCACTGGGGATCAGCCATCAGCTGGATGTAACTCCATTCCCCTCCTGGGCCCAGCTGTCCAGCCAGTTTGATCCCCAGTGAACAGGGCTCCCATCCAGGCCATGACCAGCCGGTTTCTCCAGGAGAATGCTGTGGGAAATGGTGTCAAAGGCTTTCCTAAAGTCCAGGCAGACAACACCCAGAGCCTTTCCCTCATCCACTGTGTGGGTCACCTGGCCACAGGAGAGAAGGAGCTCAGGCTGGTCAAGCAGGACCTGCCTTTCACAAACCCCTGTTGGCTGGGTCTGATCCCTGGTTATCCTGCACACGCCATGTGATGGCACTCAGGATGATCTGCTCCATAAGCTTCCCCAGCCATGAGGTCAGTGTGACACGTCTGTAGTATCCCACATCATCCTTGTGGCCCTTCCTGTGAATGGGCATCACTAACTTCCTACCAGCTGGGCTCTCAGCCAGGACTGCTGCTAAATTATGGAAAGCAGCTTGGTGAGCATCTGCCAGCTCCCTCAGTATCCTTGGGTGGATCCCATCCAGCTCCAAGGACTTGTGTGTGTCTAAGGCTTGTAGTAGGTCACTGACCACTTCTCCTTGGATTATGGAGGCTTCATTCTGCTCCTTATTCCTGTCTTCCAACTCAGGAGCTAGGAGCCTGCAGAACTGGTCTTGCTACTAAAGACTGAGGCAAAGAAGGCATTAAGTCTTCAGCCTTTTCAGTGTTTCCAGTAAAGGATGGAAATTCTCATTAATTCTCTTTTTGCTGCTAATGTATTTATAGAAACTTTTTTTATTGCCTTTTACATTAATAGCCAGATTGAGTCCTTGCTGGGCTTTAGTCGTTCTCATCTTCTCCACCCATAACCTTATAGGAATGAAGTTTAGATTTCCTTTCATTGAACTGCAGAAACCTGTAGGCTGTAGAAGACATATGATGCAGTCCACACTCAAAGCAAGTCTATTAGAGCAGGCTGCTCAATGCTGTGTTCGTTGGGTTCTGAATCTTTTGAACCTCTGAAGATGGAAAATTCATAACCTCTCTGGATCCTTTTCCCACTGTTTTACCATGGTGATGGCAAAAAACCAAAAAAACCCAAATAAACCCCAAAAAAACCCAAAATAAAAACCCCTTTATATCTAGTAGCACTGTCCCACACTGCCATGTGCGTGAAACACCATACCTTGGAACTGAGCACCTTGAGAAGAGTCCTCATCTTTTTTTTCCCCACCAGTAGTGGGGGTACAGTAGTGATCTGGTAGTTGTCAACAACATTAAGGTCTTCCCTTAGCTTTCTCTGAATAAACCCATTTTCTCTGTTTTTTTTCTCATACATCATATCATACAGTCCCTCAACTGATTTTGCTCCATTAGGTCAGTGTTTTCTTTCTACCGGTGAGCCCACAGCTGTGCACAGTACTCCCAGCAGGAGCCAAATACAGGAAAAAAACATCCTTTCCATCAACCTGTTAGCTGGATACACTTCTGCACACACAGCACAGTGTGCAGTTGGCCTCCTTTGGCACATAGGCACCCTGCTGATTTTGATAGTTGGAGAGGCTTTCCTACGAAAAGTGAAGAGAGTTACTTTCAATCCTTTCCCTATAGAAGCCTGACATTCTTAAGAGATTTTTTAGCACCCGCTTCCTAAATCTATTATAACAAGATGGTTATTGCCAGCCCCATGCGAGTTTGTTGGCAGACACAGTTACTGTACAAGCAGAAAACAATCAGGACCCCAATAATACATGAACCATAAAAGCAATACAAGACATTTCTGTAATCATTTTCTGATGTTCAGAGATATATTTGCTCTCCTAGAGTTCTTTTTCTTTGTTCTACTTTAAAGTTAAAAAAAAGTAAAAAAGATTAGCCTTTGTGCCTATCGACCCCTAATGACCTGTTAAACCAGTGGGAGTTTCAGATGTGAGTGAGTTTTAGGGTCTACTCAGAGTACCACTCTACTTGTCTGCTTCAATCTAAAGTGTGTGATTCATATCAGAATATTTTAAGAAATCAAAACTGATCAGTATAAGAATCACTTAACCTGTTCCCTGCAGACTTCAGACACATAATACTAGATTCAAATTTAATGCAAGTAAAAACAAAATATAGGTTATATTAGACAGAAATTATTTTAGAATACTTGGATCAAGTTCTCTTCACCCACTACTGCTAGGATTCCAACCATTTGTTTCTTTTTCTATGCTAAGTACTTCCATACTGTTTTCTGGAGGAGTTGTTTTTGCTTTTGCAACATCTTGATCAGATTGTGCTTTTCTTCAGAAGTAGCTTACACAGCAGATATTAAATAATGATGAGAGTATAAAAAATTAAAAAGCTAGATTTTGTGGGTTTTTTCTTGTGTTAGAGATTATCAAAATCTAATGTGGATACATACTGCAGACAAACCATACCCAAGAGAAGTATTATAATTTAGATCAAATAAAATATACACTGGTGTTGTTTTTTGTCTCAAAATTAAGGTCAATAATTGTAACTCTTGCACATAATTGCTGTCTGTAGTAAATAGAAAAATGTACAGAAAGTAAAGAGAATATAAATCACGGATTTCTATAGCATTTCTGTAGACTGCAAATATTTAAACAAATACTTCTGAAATCTGTAATATAAAAATCAGAGCTGATTGCAGATTACATTGCAACAGAGAAAAATGAATGCTGCCAAATTTGTCTTACCTGTTCCAAGAAACAAGACGTGGTATCTTCCATCAGCAGCATTCACTCGATCCACAGCAATCTTTGTATACTTGTAGTCAGCTCCTATGCGGATGATTAATGGCCTCTTGTGTATTGGGTAAATGGGATTAAACATCAAAGGGTGATTCCTAATGAAGGTCACAACATCGTCTGGAAACTCTTTGGTTGTCCTCACGTTGGGTGTGAAGGCTCCCCCCGGACACTGTAACAGACATGCACAGTAATGATGAACAGTACTTTCCATCCTTCAGACAGTTTTCATCTCCAGATCATTTACAAAGATGGACGGATAGCTGACAAAGGAAATTCCCAAAACAGCACTTCAGACTTGGGCCAAAACTTTCTATATTTCAGTAAGGGCAATGAAGTGTTGAATAGCTGCACTTCGAACTCCCATCACTTCTGATAAAACAAACCAAAATGTATTTTTGAACTTTCAAAATCTAGCTTGATGGCAAAGATCTGTACTTCTGAACCTATTTGTGCATGTTCTGTGCTTCTAAACTGCCTGTTGGAAAACAAAAAAAACCAAAAAACCAAAAACCAAAAAAACCAAAAAAAAAAAATCCAAGAGATTGGTACAGGAATATACAAAACTTCTGCATCAGTTTTTTTTAACAGAATTAGTACAAAGGCAGAATACAAAATCTGATACTTAATTTTAATTCGGCCAATATCCCTCTTGTCATTATGTTGGTTGTAAGATGATGAAAGGGCCTGACTCATCCTCATTTGAAAGAGCAATAATATGGAGTTGATGAGGGAGTCCCGTAAAAACTTATTTATATCTGAAAAGGTTCTGGAAAGGTTACTTTCCCCTATGCCTTAGAAGTAACTGAAGTCCATGCTTTGGATGCATCTTTAAATACAATGAAGAGGCATCCAAATAATCATCCCTGAGGCATTCTGGGCCTCATGAGAAAATAAAAGCCATCTTAGAAAACTCTTTTCTGAGTTTGAAACTAAAGGAAACTGTGAAGAAATCAGAGCTATGTCAGAGTTGGTAAAAAGTTCTGGAAGTACCTATGTTAATTTACTTGTTCGGTTTTGTTTTTCAGGTACCATTACCTCACTTGTTATTGCTGCTTTTGAGCTTTCATTTTTTTCCCCTTTACCCTATTTCTGAACTATGAAACTCTCCTCAGAGTATTGGAGATACCCAGAAGTGTTTCAACATAGTATTTTTCCAATTGGAAAATGATTTGTTCACTAAAAAGCGCTTGATGGAAATTGGTTTATTTTGATGAGGACCATTCTTACATCTAGGATGGAATTTCTGGTCAAAACCACAGACACAAAATAACTGGTATCTTAGGGAGAGATTTACCTCACCTGACTTCTACTCTCTTAAAGTCAGGCATTTATTTTTAGGTTTCCTCTGTAGTTAGTAATTCAGACTAAACACCCTGCTTTTAGATGGCTAAAATTACATAAAATGAATCATATTCTGAGAGACTTGGAAACTGTCTGGGGATATGTGAGTCATGTGTCCAACCTACCTGATGAGATGCAATGTTAGAATTTGGGTCTTCACCTCTACAGGGGCATCCCTGTAACCACAGGCAGGAGTGCCTGCTCTACCCTCACTGCTAAAAGCTGTTCCATATTGTGCACCCAAACAACTATTCATTTGGCATACCAAGAAATAAGTAGAAAGGGGACTTCAGCCTAATCACAGGCTTTAGAGCCACCTTCTGGCTCAATTAGGAGTTAATTATTTATACAAAGTAGAACAGTTCTGGTAGGAACTCTTTAAAATAAATTGCTCTGGCATCAACCTTCCCCAGGAAGAAGAGCCAGAACTCAGCTCAGACATGGGTTGTTTCTTTCATCCTTGACTATTCATTTTTCTGGGCTCATATTTATCCGAAGGGTTTTGTTTTGGCTCTCATTAGAAATGATGCTATATGTTAATGCTCTAAGATTGCTCACAAAGTTGAATTCTTATTATCTTGCTTGCTCTACCCTCTCTGGCATATTAATCCACATTCCAGAAAATGTATTGATCTATCTGTTAAGATTAGCAACAAATGCTTCAAAAATAACTGCATTCATCATTAGCAAGACTATTCTATTTGGTAGTGCTCTGCCAAACCCCAGTTCCTTTCAAGAGGGATTCTGTTTCACAAACAGTTCAACTTAAACTTTCCTGTCTCACATAGCTCAATTAAAAGTCTTTCTCTGATACTTTCAAGCCTTCCATTATTGACTTGGAGTCCTAAGACTTTTTTCTGTGACTTCTTGTAAAAATGTGTTATGATTCACACCAGCATGACCCTACAAACTTCCATTATATTATTGTTTTGAGCAAAGCCTTAACAAGCATCTTGAATCAATTAATTCTTTTGCTAAACCAGTGACAAGCAAAAGATGATACTGAAGAAACCTATAAGCTCTCCCTTTCCTGGAGGGATTGAATGGGCATCCTTCACAGCTCATTCAATAACTTGTCTACACAATTTTATGGTCACACTTGATTATCAGAATTTTTAATTTACGTCATACTCCCTAATATGCTGTAGGTACAAAAACTATTTCAGTAAACTATGAAAAATGGAAACTACCCTCAAACATCCCTGAGTTTAGCAGCAAGCTGCCAATTATGTATTTTTTTTTCCATAAGTAAGTTTTGCTTGTGGAGAAATAAGAAACCATTGGTATTTACTGAAGGCCAGCCAAACACTGCCGAGTTGATCATGGCCAAAGGAACGTATTGCTTTATTTAATCCTACTGAAGCTACATTGAAGCCTTTCCATTGTTTATCCAGTGTACTGAGACATGATGAACTTTCATTTCTATCCAGAGGTTTGTTATGATTATCTCTTTAGGCAACTGCAAAGTAGGATTTTCAATGTCATATAAAACACATGCCTGTCTGGTCCAGCATCCCAGAAGTAACAAAAAAAGTACACTCCAGAGAAAAGATGATCAAGCTCCACAGGCTACAAACATGGCTAATCATGTTAACTCCCTAAGCACAAATTCTGAGCAGTGAAAAATCCCCATATCCTGATTTTCGCAGATGTTTTGATATAAGTGAAAAAATAAAGCTTGTGGCACACATTGAAAAAATTGATTTTTTTTGGCAGTAAAATAAAAGAAAAGCCAAAGAAATTCCATCTTAGAAAATATGACTTAGGGATACTGTGTTGTGGCTGAATCATGAGGAAGCACACAAAAGCCAGTGATCTAAAAACCAGCAATGGTCATCTAAAGTTATCTCTATGAGCTATGATCTAAGAATTTATCTTCAAATCCAGAACTCATTGGAATATCTGTAAAGTGTAGATAATTTTTGTCACCATGTTAAGTCCAAGTCTGATTTTTTTCCCTTTTCTGTTGAGTTGCCCAACTTCTTTAGGCCCTCAGAGGCCTCCATGAGGTAAACCAAGAAAAAATATAACAGTGGTTGAATACAAACAAAACGATGCAGCAAGAAGCTTTGAAATGTGACTATTCACAACAGTGTGAAACTTCCCGTTTAAATAGGTCTTCTTTTTAAAGCCTCAGTGAGCTCATGAGATTAGAGCTGTACTAATCAATTGCAAGGGAAGACTAATGCCAGCATTAGACCTTAGTGGAATGTCAGGTATTGATTAGTTAATTCTAGGGATCTGGGAATGTAAAGTTCCAACTCTTATAGCCAGCAACAACTGCACTAAAATGTCATGAAGAACGGAGTGAACAAGGAGAGCTATTCCATGTATCTGAGTTATTCCATGTACAAGGCATAAAGAGAGAAAAAGAATAAGATTTTGCAGCACAAAGACAAATCAGACTGAGATAGTGATATGGCTAAAGGTTCCCAAAGGGACTAGAAAAGTTAAAATAAAATTTAATTTCCTGTGATGAATGGAAAACCAACAAAGTGTTAATCTAAAATAAAATATATAACTGCATTGTTGAGAGATAATTTATGATTCTCTGCATATGTATTTCATTCTGATACTTGAGAAACTGTAAGACTTCATAGGAGTCAACACACACCCATACTACCATACTTCATTTAGCAAATATAGATTCAGAGAAGCATCTAGAGAAAGTACATAGATTCTTCATTAAAGCTTGAAATATTAGATGTCACATTTCTGCTAAATATAAATTATGAATAGTTAAAATAAGTAAGCAAATAAACTAAAAAGTGCATTAACAGCAATTTTTACACATCATAAAGTTTAAAAGTAAGAAGAAACAATAGTTTTGTTTAAAACGTTTCATGAGATACTTTTACACAACTTGGAAAAAGAGCTAGCTCCAATTGTGTACGGAATTTTTCGGAAGATTATTACTACCCCTGATACAGTGAAAAAAAGTCCTGAAAGCAAGGAGTGGAAAAAGCATTCTCATGAGGAGGACTATGGTGAACTGAATGGCAAGGAAATGCATCTACTTCTAGGTCTCTCTTCTAAGATTCAGAACCTGGCAGAGTATGACTTAGTCAAGTGACAAGTGCCAGAAACATTATTCTCTAAAACTTTTACTACATCTCCTAAGCATCTGAGTAGAGGTGCAAGACTCTAGAGAACTAAAGAAAACTCATGCAGACAGACCTATAGACATTTGGATCCAGGCTGTGGAACACACTAACCATGCTGTCTTTGCATGCCTGTTTATTTAGCTACATTTTGCTGAAATGTACCCAAAAAAATAGAAATGCACATGCAAATAAGAAGACTATTACCTAATGAACAAATTCTTACAATCTTTGAAGCAGAAAGAGAAAGAACAGTTGACATTTTACATGACTTTTAATTCTGTCTAGATTTCCAGACATGACTTGATTTGCAGTTGAATTTGAAGGCAACAGAAAAACAAATAAAAGCTCTGAATTGTAACTGTCACAGACACATACAGACTTTTCTCCTGGAATATTTGAATAATATTTATTTATGCATTAAACAAAGACAAGCCATTGGCAAGACTGAATAAACATCATTGTACGTACAGTGCCAGGTCGCGGGTATGGAATTCTGCCCTGATATGGAATCAGCTGGTGGTTTGGGCCCTCCTTGTGTGCAAACGGTCCATTGAACACAGTCTGGATGTCAGACAGATGATACACACACACGGCTGAGCCTTTAAATATGGAGCTGGAAGACAAGAAAAAGGTTAGCATTGCAATCTACCAACTTTTTTATACGTTTTCCATAATTTTGCTAGGTCCAATGATGGATGAAAGATACCTCCAAAATAACATTTTAGGCAATTAATTGCTTTTATATGGATTTAAAACATTTTAAATCAACTAATCCAGCTACCCAATATGCACCACTGCTTCTTAAGGTTTAGCACCTTTCTGAACAGTGAACTGGAAAAAGAGAGAGGCAAGCACTAGCCTACTGGTGCAATAAGAAGATTTCCTAATGCTAAATATGGAAGTAATATAATCTGGCTCCAGTTAAATCAATGGCAAAAATATTGCTGACTTCAGTGAGGCAGGAGTTTTATAAACTTTGTACTGCCAAGCTCAGCACAGGTTTCTAGAACTTCCTACCAGTACTTTAACCACAAGACCTCCACAAGCTTCCTAAAATACATGGCTGAAATATTAATGAAAACATCCAGAGCAATGACAATCAGTTGGATTATTATAATCAGTTTCCAGCTTTTTTTTTTTTTGCAAAAAATGGGGACAAGATGTGCCTGTAAAGAAATGACTCCTGTACAGTCCTCAAATCCACCCATAAAACCAGTCTTATGAAGACTCAAGTTTGAAGCTTCCTGAGGGGAACCCAGGGATTCACCTAAGAAAAAAACATGTTCTTCCCACTGCTCGAGATTCAGCCATGGGTCCAGGTAGCACAAGCCCTGAATGGTCTCCATCACTCTGTGATGATAAAGGGCACTAGGGGAAAAATTTCCTGATTGATACTAAGGGTGGCTACAGTGATTTAACTCCCTTATTTTTCCTCTCACTGCATGCAAGGTTTGCAATATTTATCTTTAAAAAGTGGAAACTCCAGACAGTCTAAAATCTGCGTGGTGTTAACTGTAGGATGAAGATAATCCAAGGTAACTGTTTTCAATTGAAGAAGAAAAAACACTCCAGAAAAAAGCCTGAAAACATTACACATACTGTCTAAACAGCAAAAGTGAAATCCACATTGCTCTCAGCTTTATATGGGTTAGTAGAATGAACCTTTTAGAAGGATTATGGCATTTGTGGAAATTTTACTAGGTATTAATAGATTTTGAGAAATGCATTTAGTCTTTCCAGATGTTTAATGTTAGATTTACAGCATAATATGACACTAAAATAATTTAGTTCAGTATTACTTGGTTTCCTTCTCTATGATGTCTCTTTCTTGTTAGTGTTACGAGTTGGAAGTCTACGGAGATGAAATACAGGAACTATTAAGTGGCAAAAATCTTTATGGTTTCTGTATTTAACTAGGTAACATATTCAACTTATAGCTGAACAAAAATAAAGCAAGAATAGACCATGTGGTTCACAATAACAGAAATGCATGTGTAAAATCTTCAGTAGGGAGAGAAAATAGCTTGAGAGCCAGGAAAAAATAAAGTTTTCACTTGTCAGCTTATATGGTCCCATGATTCTAACCTCGTTTCCACTCAGAAATATGAGAATTAAATATAAGTATTTCCAGTTCAGGCATGTTGCACCTCCAACCTAATGATAAGTGTGGTTTTACTACTAAACATAAGCTTATCCTTTTCTCTTTTTGTGAAGTAGTAATTATAGAGAGCACCTAATTTTACCAGTTATCTGATGCTTTTTTCTTTTCCCAATTAAATAACATAGAATCATATTCTCCTGTCCTATTTATATACTTGAGTAAGCAGACCCCTATATCCTGGTGAAAAAAGTCTATTGGAGAAAAAAAAAATCTGAAATGATTATTTTTTCTAAAAATTACCATTAAAGGAATTATTAATATTAAATTACATAAACTTCTAATTTGATCAAATAAATTAAATTATAATTTTAAAAAACAAACAAACAAACAAACCCCCCAAACAACCAGGAGACTTCTTTGAACGTAAGAAATAAAAGCCAAATAAAAAAATAGAATCACAGAAGCATATATAGAAACATATCAGAAATCAGGGGATAGTAACCAGTCTTATTCTGTGTTAATGCTCTTGTGAGGGCAAGAGAAAAAAGAAAAAGATTGACAGGGAAGAATCTGTTGGTCTGTCGGTCTATCTTTGAACCTTAGAACCTGTCAGTCTATCTTTGTGGAGAGTTTCAGCATAGTAAAAGCCATATCAGGTGCTTCCAGCACCCTTGGGAGCTCAGTAAATGCTTTCTACAGCAGCCAGCAAGTGAGTACAACTGCCTGTACAACAGAGATCTGCAAGGAGGTGACCAAATGCCATGCAGGCTTGTCTTTTTGTAGCTAGTTGAAGCCAATAGGGTTATTTGCCATCTCTGTGATCATCAGCCAGCTGAGAGACTGGAAATGATTTGTATGAATTCATGTAGGAATTCCTGGTTTGATCCTCCAGGGTGCTGGAAGTTCTTCAGGAAGGTGTTAAGTGCTCTCAGATGCCACATGAGTTCACTGTGCTGAAGTAATTTAGCTTTCCACTGCTGAGCAGTGACAAGTGGCCCTCCACGGAAATGTTTTCCCCGTGGCAGCTGACAGCAAAGGAAGCGGTTTGCATCCAAGAAGCGCTGACATAGATACCAGCAGCAATGACACTGAGGCTCCTGCATGCAAACCACAGCTGCAGCAGACACACAACACATCCAGAAAATAGCAGTTTCAGTCTTCATACAGAAAATCAGGCAGCTCAGGTAAATTTTTTCAAATCTCCATGTTTACCTCGATGTTGTAAAAATTCCATACACGAGGGTTGTTCTGGGGTTATCTGTCTCTAGGAGAAACACATCCTCTGTAAGAAAGAGAAATAAAAACATTTTGATTAGTAAGAAAAGCTGCATTTTCCAGTTTAATTGATGACTTTATTCCTCCTAAACTCAACAGTAGTTTTATCTTAGATTTGAATGGGACAAAGGAGACTTACCACATAAGCAGACCATATATGCATAAATATAGCATTTGAACATCCAGAAACAAATTTGGAAAATAACTCCATGCCCTCAAGCCTTATGGAGACAGAAGGCAAAGATTTTCAAGTACATTCAGGACCTATGTGACACATTTTTCTCAGCTGTATCTTGTTTCAGCAGGTTGTTTAGCAGTAGGAAAACATTAGTTGCAGTAGGTTAAAGACAAAGAGCTCCCATAGAGGGATGTAATGCAAAACAGGGAAATTAGGTGTTTTATTGTCCAGAATTCACTGGAGTGTCCTCACTAGTGTGTTTTCAGGATGATGTGAATGTCAGACAGCTTTGCAGTAAAGACTGTGAGAGATGTAAACCTCCCGCCTCCTGTTGTTTAGGATTTATTGACTGTACTGTGCAAACTGCACCTACTCACTGAAATGAATTTACCCATTATTACCTCTGATCTATTGATTTTTTTTTTTTTT
>VWZN01019500.1:181975-200651 GCA_013396955.1 Regulus satrapa | reverse complement strand
TTTTTTTTTTGGCTTTTTTTTTTGTTTACAATTCAGTGGAAAATACTTTAATCTCTGCCAGTTTCTTCTTGCAAATGTTTTTAATAACTATAATCACGCTACCTCTTAAACTTAATTTACAACACAAAAAAGACTGAACTGTTTGAGCTTTTTATCACAGAAGATGTTTCTTTAGCTTTCCATTAATTCATGTGGCTCTTTCATTTAACCCACTGAATTTTTTTAAATATTCTTTTCAATATGTCAAAAGCAAAAGACTTCACCATGCAGAACTGGAAGTGTTATACTCTCCTGCATTATACATGAACACAGAAGCATGTGTTTGCTCTCTCCCAGTTTTCTGAATTTCCAGCTGTGATTGTATTCTTCCTCTTTGCTAGGGAATTGTGCTGGGAGCCCACGCTGAGAGCATTGTCTCCTATTCACTATGGTCATACAAGAAACTAAAAGCAGTTATCCTACTGCTTTGTTGAAGAGGAGGGGGTTGGTAATTCACAGTTCTGAAAGATGAGCTGCTGTGGCCATGCTGAGGCACTGTGAACTTCAGAAAATCAGTCCTCAAAGCACCTTGCACATTCAGAGCTAGAGCAAGTTAGGGTCTGCTCCTAGCCCCAGTCAGGTTCCATTGAAACCCTGAATCAAAGCAAGTGCACCAAATAGTTGTAAATATATAAAGCCAAAAAGACTCCAAACCCCATTTGCTATGGTGGGAACCAGGAATAACAACTGAGAAAACAGAGAGAGGATACAATGGAGAGATGAACAGAACCAGACCCACTGAATGCACAGGACACATATACTGTTATACTATGCTGCTTATACTGTTTATATTTATAGTAAAGCACATACTAAATCTTCCAATACCTGGATATAGAACCATGATTTTGTGCATCTCAGCTATGGAAAATATAGAATTTGAAACTTTTTTGGTAATGTTCTTTGGCATGTAGGTATCAAGATATGCACCTATTAATTCCTTTATGAAAAGAAAGCTCTTGTGATTGCTGTACAGATTATGCATAGAATATTTACTGTATTCGAAATAAAAATTTATGTGACTGATTGATTCCTGAGAAACTATGTTTGTGGATAGTGATATTGCTGGTTCCAATAACAAGATTTATTAGTGTTATCTTGAATTACCAAACTGAGTACTCTGCCCTGTGACCAAAAAATAGAAAAAAATGCATTATGGAAAAGCTGTAACAGGGATGTAAAAAAACCTCTATTGTAATCCAAGCTAGCAGCAAAATAGTAAAAGCATCACTTAGATGTTTCCTTCCAAATATTAATTCTTTACATGCATCATTGTTTTAGGTAGTCAAGATTAATTACCTTTATTTCAAAGGTAATGATAATAATGCAGAGAGTCTTATCAAGAATATTTTTCTTTTGCTGTCAAAAAACTGCAAGGAGAATGTTGACATGAACTTTTAGTGCTATGATTTCACTGTTGACTTAGAAACTGAATGAAAATCAAACATCAAATATTCACAAGCTGTAGCATTTAGATGAAATTTTATGGAATTTTTTTTTGTGATACCTAATTCATCAAAGTACGTTTCTGTTCCATCTTCGTCCATTACTGAGCACACAAGTCTTGCTTTCAAGAATGTTGTCCACTTGTTCACGAGACTGCGCTGGCCACCTGTGTCATTCTGAAAAGGAATATTATTTTCAGAAAAGAAGAAATAGAACACAGCTAAAATTTTACTGGGCTTTCCCACCTTTTCCTCAGGCTAATTCATTATCCAGATAATTATCTGGTAAATTTAATATTAAAAATAGATAGGTCTACCCCAAATCCCCTCATCTAAAGCATTCTATATGAAAAACCCAAGAACTAGTTTTCTGAGTGGACCTTCTCTGCTGGGCTCCCAGGGTTGGAGGGCTGGGCAGTAGATTTTGTGCATCAGCAGGGTATGCTGTTATGGTTGGAAGGGACTGTGGAGCTCTGCATCACTCACTGACACCCAGGATAAAGTCCATGCCATCTCCTGGCTCTACAGAGGGATGTTTCTTCTAGTCCTGACAGTAGCACAGCTGCACCTGACATAGCAAGCCACGCTGGCACATGCGGAGGATGCTCTAAATAGAATTCAGAAATGATTGCTAGTGTGGGTCAAGTTTAGTTATGCACTGTTGCAAGTCCTGCTAGGTTGGTCCAGAGATGGCTTGGTCACCGCCCACTCATGGATCTTTCCAATTTTCCACGGGTCCAGGTGGGAACTGTAACCGCCAAACCAAGTGGTGCAGCACTGAGGTGACAGATCCTGACCAACTGTGCTCTGGTGAATGCCTCACCTAAGAGCAGTGTCTCCAAACTGCATAACATCATGTCACCCAAGGAAAGAGAGGAAAAAAAAATGCAGAAGCTATTGAAATGTGATTTCAGTAAAGTGCTGTGCCTGTTTCCCTGATGCTGTTGGAGTTGGTAACCCAACATTTTGGGTGACTTATAGTCTTTTCAGGGGGTAATATATTTTGCCAGTCTCAAAGGAATTGATCCATGAATATGATGGTATGTACACAAGTATACAAATGTGACTGGCTCAGTTTTATTTTCATTTGCCTTGGGATTCTGCCACGGCTTCAGTGTATGTCTTAAAATGCTTAGGCCTTTCAGAAATCATCTGGGCTTCATTATAACAGTAAAAAGCCAAATACAGCTGCAATTGTGAAAAGTCTTCTTGCAAAATACCCAAAAAGGCCTTTAGGCATTCTCCCTAAAATACAGAGAATGGATATTATAAAAGAGATGACATGCCTCATCACATTGCCAGAGAAAGACAAATACCTTTACATCTAGGTACAACAATGTCACAAAGAATCAAATTCTAAAGAAAACCCAAATTAAAGACAGGAAATATATGGCCACTCACAATGAACTTCCTGAAGCCTTCCAAAAGAAGGAATGAACAGGGTAGCAGCAATTGTGCAATTATAATTTTTCTCTTATTTAAAAAAAAAATAAATATTGATTTCACCAGAGATATTAATAGCTGTTTCAATCATTTTTCATCTATAATTGATTAGAGATAAAAAAAAAACAAAACAGAGACAATGACAAATGCTGTGAAAAAAATAATTATTGCCCAAGAATAGCCATAATTCCTGAATTTAAATTTCCTGTGCACATTTTTAAAGTTAGGCTCACACATGCATCAATACAAGCAAGCAGAAAGAACAGATATCGTAAAACTGAAAAAAGCATTTGAAAGTTATATCTGCCAATTTAAAACCTTGATATTTCCCATGTGCTTTAAATATTTTGAGAGTGTGTGTGTGAAAGCCTTCACTGCCTAAAGTTAATTTTTATTAAGAAAATAATGTACCTTATTTGTGCCAAGGACAGCAAGTTTGAAAATTCAACATTGGTTGAATTTCTGCATGAACCAAGCTCCTAGGAGCTCCTGGCCTAGGAGCTTGGTTCATGCAACTATTCTGACTCAGTCAGAGAAGTACACAAATCCCTTACCTCTACATTTCTATATTCTTACACATATAATCAGATATATAACCTGTTCAGACCCTAGTGAGTTCTGTAACAGCTCTTCTTAATTATGAATGGTGACACAGAAACAGGAGACTTTGTCAAATCAAAGACTTTTCAAACATTTAGTCTTTCAGGTTATCACATTACACTAGCAGCTTATCCCAGCAACCTGGTAAACAGAATAGTTCTTACTGGGCACACTCTTGCAATCATTGAATGAATTTGCTTTGTGCTGCCGCTGTTGTCTGTGAGTCTTTCTTTGAAGAAGAAGTAGATTTTGGCATCATTGGGGTCAGTGCCATCTGGGATAACATGAGCATCCACAAAAATAGGCTCTGAAATGAAAAAGTTTACCAAAAGGATGAAACCAAAAGATGTATCAGTACAAGCAACAAATGATTTTACATTTACTGACTGCTTCAAGGAAGTGCTGAATATACCAAATATCAACAGGTAAATAGCTCCTTGCTAGATGCCATATGTGTTTGAACCCTCAAATTTTATTTCACAGCAAATTTTTAGAAGAGCAGTCCAGAAGCAATGGTATTAAATTACTGCTGAGACTCAAAGACTTTGAAGAAGAAGGAAGAACCAGTGTTTAAAATGGGGTATCTAAGGAAAGCCTCACTGAGACAAAACATAAAAGTAAGCTGGAAGAGCTTAGAAATATAACAAAAAAGGTTCATAAATAAGAGAGGAAAACAATTAGTGTAACCCAGAAAAAGAAAAGCAGGGTACACAAATGCTTGAGCAGCATTTGATTTCATATCAGAGGCTGGTAAAAATAATCAAATGTATGTGCAAAACACTACAAAGAATTAGAGAGAGAGCAAAATAATCTACAACCTTAACAGCAAGCATATTGGACAGTGCAGGAGCCTTCAAAATACCTCGTCTGACTGAAGGAAGAAGTGGCCACTCTCCCTGCATGAAGGCTTTGTCTTACTAATGATCATGCAGGACTGGTAGCTTGGTTGAAGAGTGGTACAAAGTTTGAAACAACCTGATACAAAGATTGAATGTCTGACAGAAAACTCCTTTTGAACTGCAGCATTTTTCCGTTCATGTAAGTCTATTCTCAATTAATACAACAAATGTCATGATTCTGGCTGTAAAACAACATGGAAATAAATTGTATTTTAAAGTATCTGTTTTGAACAGGTAGATTTTCCACAATTTAGATATTTTTAAATTTTATTTTTCTCTAGTTCATTTTAGGATGCACATGCTAGGGTGTGCAGGTAAGTGTAAGAATATATAACAAACAGAAAAAAATAGGGAGCAGCCACAGTTTCCATTTCATGAGTTTCATCTCATGAAATGAATTTGCGACTGAAATCTTGTGATTTCATTGTAGTCGCAGCCAGACAGGAATAATAAGTCACCATAAAAAATAGCAAGACAAAACCACAGTAACTTTACTTCAACATACCTGAAGGCTTTTTAAAACTATAACTGCTGTGTTAAGCTTTCACACCTACCTCTGCTCGGAGGGTTGACCAACATTTTAATTTTAATTGGTTTCATTGGAAGTTTTCTTAACATTAAAGACTAGGAGAATTTTCATAGTGTCATCAGTGAAGCAAACAGTTATTTGATTCTTCTCAGAAATGAGATTTTTCTACTGTGTTTAGATAACCAACTCCTCACCACTGAAATAAGTGGCAATGATCCTTATTGACTTCTCTGATAGTGGGGCACTCTTCTGCACGCATTTTGAATGCAAGTGATGGTGAAACTTCAGTGCAGAGATGGATCACCTTGAATTAACTGAAGCTGGTGGCTTAGAATCAAACACTGATCTGGGGCAGTATCTGTCATTAGAGATGAAATCACTTCTCTAGAAATCAGACTGTCTGACCAATTGTCATTGGAAAGGTTTTCATACATTTGCCCTCAAACAGCTTGGTTCAGCCTTAATGCAGAAAGGCCCTCAGATGGGGTGGCCTAGGAGCTTGGTTCATGCAGGGATCCTTTTTCATCTGTGCATTGTCTACAGTTTGTATTTACAAACATTTCTTCATGGTTCAAATTCATAACATAAATTCAGACACAAGGGTCTCTGACTTTTGTCTTTAACGGACGAAATCTTTGTTTAAAGCAAAGAAAAGTGGAATCTCTGTGACACCTATTAAAACTCTAGTAAATTAAAGGCATCTCACCACTCAGCCACTTGGAGTTGTGCTGGTCAGTCCTCACTGCATTCCTCTTGGTCAGACTGCGAAAAATGGCAGCATCCGTCCCCATGAAATCAATATACATTCCTGAAAAAAGCTCTTCATCTGAAAAGAATTGAAATGGAGGGAAAATTGGTATGGCTTTTGGGAAAACAAAAGTTTATTTTAAATTAATCAGCTCTTTATTTACATAGGAGTCTATACAGATAAATAGTGGGTCATGGGAATGAGGTTTTCTCTGATTTAGAAAGGCTCAACCTAGAGTGTGTGAGAGTAATCAGATTTTGCTTAGAGACTTTATGGAACTGTACCATTAAAGGCCACAACAGCGCTGCCTACACAGGAAACTGTTCTTGATAGGAAGTTTAATTCCTCCGTTTGTACAGCTAAGGTCCACTGAAGAATAAGGCTAGTGTTAAGTGTTATCAAAAAGTATCACATTCAATATCTTAAATATGCACTTCAAGTTTTTGTTGTTGTTATTGTTGTTGTAGGGTTTTTTTTTTGTTTGTTATGGAAGTAGATGAAGTGACTGGTTTGAATTTATTGCTGCTGTAAATTGGCACAAAATCTATTGCAGTCAGTGGATCAGTGCCAATCTTCACCAGCAGCATTGTTACAGCTGCCCCAGGCAGTCTCAAGCTGACTTCAGCATTGCAGAAGGGAGACAATCATATAATTGAACTTTACTCAGAATAATATGGAGCAACAGTTGTCCCCTTTTGTGTACTTGGTTCTAAGGATAGGGTCATTATGCTTGAGCAGAATGAGACATGCAACTCCTACATCAACAGAACTATGAGCTTCTGCTCCCTGCGCAGGCCTGAAAACTCAGCTCATCAGTCAGGATGCCTATTTGGGTTTGTTTAGTCTCATAAACATATGCATATGTAATTACAATTATAATTACATACATTATCATTTTTTACTTTGTGAATAACCAAGCAATTTCCACTGACTAATGACAATGAAACCCCAGAGTAGAAAACAGTAGCTAAAATAAACTCTATCTCTTAGAGTGGGAGTGGTGGCTGAATACATTCCAGTACAGCTGGGTCCTTTGATTGATGTTTTGGTCTGTATTCCTGGACTACCCAGAGAGTGTGGTCAGGCTGGCAAGAGTCACAGGCTCAGAAATACTCAAGGCTATTTTTGTGCTGTGTGTGCATTGCATATGTGTGTGTGTGTGTGTGTGTGTGTGTGTTCATTATCAGCATGGAAGACTATGGAGAAGCTCATGAGAGAATCAAAACTGGAGACTTTGCTTTTATTCTGCTAATTGGAGCCTGAACTGAACCCTGACAGGGCATCTGGCGGCCACTCTTCTGCTCTCAGCTCTCCCCATGATGACAAGACTCGTACACAGGGGATTTAATCAATGCATTTGCTGCATGTTGCTGAAGCGTTTACTTCCGGAGCAGGTATTGACAGAATGATGTTAGATCTGTACAAATTTATAAGTGATTTTGTATATTTGCCTCCTTGCCTCAATCCATAAGAACTTTATTCTTATTATGAAACAAATTGGTTGAAAGAAATCAGGTTTATGGTTCTCACTAAATGTTATGCACAGTCCTGTGCATATAAACATACATACACACTTCAGCAACAGTACTATACTATGTAATTTTAATCCTATTGCATATCAATGGTATTACATCTTAATGCTAATATCTTAATCATTCCTAGTGTCTGTTTGCTAATCATGTATCAGAGGAGATCCATCAATTCCACTTTCTTCTGGTAAAATCCTTAAATTCCACACAGTATTTGGTCTGCACAGCACAATGTGTTCAGTCTACTTCACTTTATTACTGGGGGAATTACTGAATTGATGAGGTATGTCTGCTTTTGTAAATATCTCATAGTCTTGGTGGGGAGAGAGACATGCATCTTGCACACTAGTAATGCCAAGCTGCCTCAAAGCACATTTTTCATTGCTTTGATGCAAGTGCATCTCTGTCCAATGGCTAACTGTACAAAGTTCACATTTATTTTTATAGCACCACCTTCTTCTGAAGGGTGAATCAACTTTCCTGCTGTATGCTTTTTTTGTACTAGCTTTGGGCTGGTGAGGCCCAAAATAGCTAAGAAATTGCATATATATTTTAAAAAGATTATTTTATTGCAGAAGAGTTAGTTGGTCTGGTGATATTTACTGTCTTCTGAAGCAATGAGAGGGAATTCCTCCTGCAGAAAGCTCAAAGGTGAATCCAGTATATTGGGTCAGTCCCCTCATTACAACATGAGCTGAGACTTAGAAAAATGTTTACGTTTCTGGCATGGATGCTGAGGCTAAATTCATTAGAGCTTAACACTTTTGAAGTGACTGGGCTTTGCAACAGAAAGTATAAAACCCAAGCTGAGGACTCTTTTATAAGGGAATTTCACCTTTGTGGAATAATTTAAACTTTGTAGATGAACTATGTCATGAAAGACAAGTCAAACAGTAGGGAAGGTCTCCTTAGTCACATAACAGAGATCAAGCAAGGTAATGAAAAGTCTGTTAAGATTAACAAAGCTGCCACATATTTACTGTAAAAAAAATCAGCCTACAGTACAAACAATTATTCAGAAACAATGTTCTCCAATGTTGCTATATAAAATCCAGAAGGAACAGTGAAAGGAAACAGTTGCATCACCTAATAATAGGAGAGTGGCAATGAGTAGCAGTGGACTCATCTATCACTGACTTGAACAAACATTTTCTTTACACAGTGAGTGTCTGTAAACACTGTCCCCAGATCTCTGTTGAGATAAAGGTGTAAGTGCAGCCAAGGTTCAGGAGAGATGTCTAGGTAGCATTTACCTGTTCTCTAAAGGTGTTCGGTTCATATATCTGTGAACAGATATACTTGTCCTTTGTACTAAATATATATGCAAAGAGGAATAAAAAAAGAAAAAAAAAAAAAGAAAATTTCTGTTTTGAATAAGCCATGCAGGACAGACTGTATTACACTTCCCTTAAGATCTATAGAACTTAAAAAAACTCACACAATACGTAACTGAAGTAATTGACTTCAGAGGAAGCTGAATGGCAGAAACACAGCACATTGTTCCCTTGTAAACCTTGGATGAAATACACAGTACCTGTGTGCAATAAGTTATTTACTAAGAATGTCTCAAAAATCTTTGCAACTGCTGTTCCCTTCATAGCCAAAAATACAGCAAGGAGCAGGGACATGTTGAAAAATCAGCGCTTTGGCACTAGAAGTGTGTGAACATGCTGCAAATGTGAAAGGTCAGGTTTTACACTGAGTACATATTTCCAGCTCTTCCTGGTTGGAAAAAAAGAAAGTATCTTTTACAGATTACTTAACCTGCACAAAGTGTATCTCCCTTTGAGTTTTCTCAACAAGCCTCATGGAAATCCTTTACTGTTTCACATTCTGGCCTTTCAGATGGGAAGAAAATTGCAAAATTGGTTGGGTATAAAGCCAATTGAAAAATGAAGAGCTTTACAATAGTTGGTGGGCTCTACAGCAGCTATGACAACAAAAATGAAATTCAAAGCATCTGAAGTCTTCAGGCTTCCTTTTCCTGGCTACTCTGGGATTTAAAAAATAATTAAATAAGACACAAGGGCTGTCTAGGATAAACAAGATCAGAAACCATTCAAATTTAAATGGTAGACAGGGTAATGCGAAGCTGAAACTATTCCTGGAGAAAAATGTGTAATGTGGAAAAGAGAACCTTTTCTTTCCTGTGTCTCTCTTCCCCTTTCAATAACTTACTCCTGCATTTCATTTGTCCACTCACCTTATGCTTCATACAACCCTTGAAACGTGGCTAACAGTCCCACCCCTTGTGCCCATCAGCCAGACAAAAAGCACCGCTCCTGGGAGGCTGAATCCTGTGTCCAGCTCCTAAGGGATATTCCACCAACCCAGCCACATGCCCACATGGGTTTAGACCTCAGCAACCTGGAGAATCTTTACTTACTGATCATAACAGACACTGTGTTCACGTTAGGGTTGAAAGAACAGCGTCCCTTTCCTGATTCACACTTGGAGTCGATCTTGAAGATTTGTTCCTGCAATATAGATTTTTGTGTCACTTGTCATGTCATAAACAATTAGATCTAAGCCAATTTTTATGCCTGGCTGTTCACAGCATTAGCAATGCTCTATTAACATCTATTGAACACTTTTACAGTACTACTGGTTGTTTAACTCTTCTATTCAGAATTCCATCATCCTCTTAGATAAAACATGACATGGTTATTTTCAAGACTCTTGTTATAAATTCAGGACACTGAATCAAAAATATCTTCTCTCTGTCTCTTAAGGATAGGTTGAGTGATCTCTGCAATAATATCTGTGGAGATTGCTTCTGGAGTTCTGAAGTTATTTATAATTTATTTTCTGAATATATTGGTGTACTTATATCTGTTAACATTATTATAAACCTGCTAGAAAAATAATACATATGAAATAAAAATCTCTTATGACAACCGTCATTAGATTGTAACATAAATCATTTGGTCTTTACTGAGCTGTCAGACCTCAAAAAATCCCCCAAATGGCACTTATTTTCCTCAATACCATCTCTTGGATTAAGTGTAGAGCTCCAAATTCACAGTGATAGATGATTTATCTATACCTCTTACAATAGTCTGAAATCGCCTGTTTTGCTTTGTTTTGTTTTTAAGAAATTATGATACAGAGATTTGTTTATATGTCATGTGCTTTATGAACAGGAAATATATTTAACCAAGTAGAAGCAATTTGGACTGCAGCTTAAAACACACACAATCTGAATGTCTTTAGAAAATATTCCCATTTTGGTACAACTCCTCACTTCTTGGTTCTCAGCAATACCAGCACAGTGTGCTCAGCAAGAAATGGCTCAGCCCAAGATCATTCCTTAAAAACTGCAGTCAATAATGGCAGATACACTGACCCAACACACACCAACTCCCACACACTGCGTACAAAACAACTTGTTCTGAGGCTCCTACAACAAACTTCCAATCTTCAATAAAGAGCCAAAAGACACAATTGCNCAAAAGAAAAATGTAAATGACAAAAATTCAGAAGAAAGGCTTTATGAGGTAGATGCCAAAAATTAGTTATTTGAGAAAGGACATGAATTCCTTATATTCTCTTGAACAGTTAATGTAAGTCACAGGGGAGTGGGGATGCCACACACGTCCCTAAGCAGCCATTTGGCACCAGTGAATTGAAGATTACTCCAAGCCTAAATACACAGCTGCAGCAGGAAGTTTTCATATCATTATCCCCTCTCTTTTCTCCCTCTTCTGTTTTGCCTAATTTTATCTCAGAGATTTTATCTATTGTTTCTGTAATAAGCTCTCTAAACAATGTTAAAACCTAAGTATAAAGTTTCCAATGTGATCTTGGGTGGTTTCTTTGTTGTTTTTTTTCTTTACTTCTAGATTATATGCAGCTTGATTTTAATCCATATTTACTATATTAAACCACTATTTACCAATTCAAAATGCCCATTACTCTTCTACTAAAGTAGCTCCAGGATTACACTTGATTTTCATATATATTAAAGTGCTATTTAGTCTATAATTATTTCACATAGGGATTACACTTCCCTTCTGTTTGCATTTACTTTGACATTAGAACATATTTGGGAGACTAAGGGAGCAATTACCAAAGAGCAAAGTATCAAGTGTGCCAAAGAAGAAAATTAATTGTTTTATAACCTCTGTTACAGGGAAAAGGGCAAAATTTTGCCTCATCGATGAAACCCCCATTTTTTTGTGTTTGTGTGGAAACCTTGAGACAGAAGAGCAAAACAGGCCCAGTTCTTATGATTCCTGGCTGGATATGACTCTGTCAGGCTTTGTAGCTTCCAGAGAAAAACAGATGTGCTTTTTAAAATAATCATTTTGCACATGCAAAACTAACCTTTTTTTGCATTGAAAACTGTACCAAATTGAAGGTGAAATGATAAAAGCAGAGGAAAAAATGAATTTTCACTAGTCCCATCAGCACTACATAGTTCCTCATTCCACTCTATCAATTAATCATGCACAGATATATGCAATGAGTTCAGAAGGAAATTCTTGGGTTTAAACTGTTATGCTATTGTTGGCCTGTACAGTAATGGCTTTGAGCATGAAGTGCCTACAGTCAAGTGTCTCAGAGACTCCAGACGTCTGGAACAGCAGTTTATTTAATCAATTGATCATAGGCATGCAGCTATACAGACAGGCTAAGTGAAGCTGATTCTGCTTTTCCAAGTCATGTCTCTTTACATTTCATTTAAGAAACTTAACATCTTGCATCATCTGGATATGTCATTTCCTGTCCTCCCCTCTGTCCCAATCTCCTTTACAAACAGTCTAAAATAATGAGATTCAAACTTCTCTAGGATGCAATACCAGTAGTGAAGATGATAAAGAGCATTGCATTCATTAAAGACAAATGGGATCATTGTTCATGTTTTAAATATTTTTTTCAAGAAATAGAATAATGCCAGGGAAAGGAAACCCTCATTTCAAAATACATCAAAGTAAGTCAATGCAGATTTTTTTTTAACCAGAAGAATATATTTACTTACTTAGTTCTGCTTCCTTCTGCTTTTAAATCCAGGCCTACGATCCCTACTTCTAGATAATTTAGTAGGACTGAGAGAGCAGTGATTGTGAGTGCATGTTCTTTTAAAGAAGATGGAGCCAGGTAGGGATCTACCAAAAGTCTCTGTGATTATACCGTGCAAAGTGACCTGGAGAAAGTGACTAATCATCTCCCTGGCAGCAATCTTGGGTCTTAGCCAAAATTCCCATCCCATTTCTAATTAAATCAGTGATGAATTTCTCAGTGTCTTCCTGAGAAGCCAGCCCAGCTTTTAAAGCTGCCCTCTCATGGCAAAGCTCCAGGTAGCTTCCCAACACATCTGCTTCCGCATTGTTCTGGAAAATATACTGCACACCCCTGTGCCTGCAGACATGAATCTGACCCAAAAGCTACTGAGGTGCTGCCTCCTGCTTAAGTGCCTTTCTTTTTCCTTCTGGTTGTTTAATTTATTACCTATTACATTTGCACATAAACAAATACTTCACTTTCAAATCAGGAAACTTGGACCATATACTTCTGAAACATCTGGTACTTATACTGAAAATACACTCAGTGAAACTGAATATAGAAAAACTGGAGACCTATCTAGAGAAAGTAAGATCTTACAGTGAAGAGAAACTTACCAACTTTTCCTGGGCACCATCTAGTGGGGCAAAACTTGTGAAGTAGATAAAGTTCCTGTACTGGGATTGCATTTAGATGGTCTTAAGCTGAATTCCAGCAAACCTAACCTGAATAGTTAGCCAAATCAAGAGATTCTCCAGGGAGCCAGTAACACATGGAAGTTATAAAAATTGGACTTTGTATGTCACTTTTCATCTAACTGGCTATTTCCTTTCAAGTGTTTCTTGGGCATTTTTCCACCAAATGGTAGGAATGAATTCACCAGACAATGTCAAACAAAAGGTAGCATCAAATGTATCCAGCATTTGGTATGACTACATAATTTTGGACAACAATAATATTTGAGACATGGCTTTTGATCATGGCTTTGTTTCTAGCCATGGTATCAAGTCAGAAAACTCTGGACCTTTGCCCTTTTGCTATTTAACATCGGTGAAGATAAACCTACTGGGATCACTGAGTCTTACACCTCCAAAACCTTGAGCTTTCGCACCACAAGAGTAGGATGGAGCACAAAACGGGTGGATGAGAGGGAAAGAGAGTTACCTCGGACCTGCGACCCCGGTTGACGTAGACGCAGACGGGGCTGAAGGCGCCGCTGCCGCAGACGTACAGGTGGGTGCGGTTGTAGGGCTGGACCACACGCACAAAGTTCCCACAGCCGTGCTGCGGGAGACACAGAGAACAGTCACTCCACTGTGGCAAACACTACGGGATGTTGGGAGCTCTAGGGAAGGGACGTGGCACGTGATTTTAAAAGTGTCCTGAAAACAGCTACGGAGTTTGTTAGTCTCTGGGCTTGGACAGCTGTTTCTTTTAATGTCATTTTGCCTGCTCTGGGCTCTTTCTGATTGAGCACCACAGATGAGTTACAGAGGAGTCCATGTAGTCTTCCCACTTCCACACAGCAATCCAATTTTCATTCACATTTTTCTCTTGCATGAGAAGAAACAGGAACTCTACAGGAAACCAAGGTGCCACCTTAGGAACTTTCCTTAAGGACACCTCTGAAACAGTCTTTTTCCCCCTGATTTGTTCAACATAAATGGAGATAATTAAAAGAAAGCAAGTCCAAATATCAGATTTTGCTATTTGTATAAACAACTTCTTTCCAAACTTTAAACTGAGGTTTGCAGTCAATTGTTGCTTTGTATTTAAGACCTACAGTTACATCTTCAAATCAGCATGAAAATTAAAACAGAATGTTAAGGGACATGCAGTTCACAGTACTGGATTTATAGGTTTTTTTCCCTTCCCTTTTTTCTCTAACTCTTCATTTTTTACTACCATCAAGTGTTAATGCACTTTAGGTTGAAAACAGATGGGTTTTTTTAATTTTTTTTTTTTTTTTTTTACCCAGATCCCAGAGTTGCTTTCATATTCAATCACCCAAGCCTCACCCAAGACAGTGAGAACTGCGTACATTATATAAGCACAGGGTTAGAAACTGTGCCATCAGTCATCTTCATGAAAATCAGTGGAGTTAATCCTTGTTTAGCAGACTTCTCTGGTTTATTTACTTTTAAAGGCATTCACATTTTTAGTTCAGCAGGAGCCAGCACTATACAGCATCATCTGAAAACTGGCGCACAGCTGGGGTCTTCAGACTGCAGACAGTGGGCACCACCCACCTTCACAGTGTGCTCCAGGGGGGAGCAGCCAGCCAGAGAACTTCCCCAGTCCGAAGAGCAGCTCAGCAGGCTGCTCAGCATCACCCCAGGATGTACCTGGAAAAGCGCTGTTACCTAGTTTGATTAGTAACAACCAAAAAAGGCGAGGAAATGGACACTGCGTATCTTCTCCCATCTGTCAGAGTCTGAAGGTGCATTCTGTTTACACCACCCGGTTTTCCTGAATTTCACTCTATAGATTGGCTTGAAAAGCATTTCAAAAGAAAAACAAACACCTCTTTCATTTTGCTTTGGCTGCACTCAAGGTGCTCCCACTTTATTGCCAAGTACCTAATTTGTGTGTATGTGTGCGTGTGTAATATAACTTACCGTAGGATCCTTGCCAGCCATTTTGCACTCTTCAACCTTGTTTGCTGATGCTGGCCAGAAAATCTGTAAGGAAAGAAGTATTGTTCAAGTAGTATATTTATTACATAATTTTAAAAAAATAATTTCACTGCCTAATTTACACAAATAGATTAATATTATTAATTTACTCTTTGATTATAAGGAAAAAAAGGATTTTTTTTGGCAAAAAAAACCCCAAAGAAAACTTGTCTTAGCATGCACTAAACAAAATCAAGGTCCATGTTTTTGGCTGATAAATATTAAGTTGATTACTTATTTTTAAGGGAAGGTAATCAATCTATTTAGATTTGTTTCTTCTAAATGAGAGAGATTTTTTCACCACTATTGCCCAAATTATTACCCATCTTTACTTTTTTACTTTTACTGAACTTGTTGAAGTTATTCATCTTAGAAATTAAAAGACTTGAATATTAAAAGAAGGGTTCTTGCAACAATTTTTCAATTTTATCATTAAAGGTTTGGCTCCATTATGATAAAATCTACTTGAAATCTCAAGATTTCATATTTATGTCTTTCAGACAGAGGTGTTTTCAAGAAATATTTACCTCAAACAGTAAATATTTTGAGCTTCTTCCATTATTTATTTTGATTTTGAAATAGGAAAGACATCCATCACAAATTTATCCCTAGAAATCTAGTAAGTGACATAGCCTGATAACATTTAGCCTCAAGATAACATAAACAATATCATAAAAAGATCTCTGTGTATATATGTACACATACACACACACTTATATACATATATATATGTAGAATTGAATGTATATGTATATGGGATTTCTACAGATATATCAAATCAGCAAAGTGAATCTATTGTTAAATAAACAAATTGAGAGATTGTGTGGAACTGCAGAGATTCATTCTGAGCCTAATACTGAGTGATGACATTCACTGTCAGAAAGCTCTCTGTGTTTTTCCTTTCTGTCAATTTTTTTTTTAACTGTTGTTTCTCCAGGTCTACAAGAGCTGTTGAAATGCCTCATAGCTTTATTCTGCAGAAAGTATTCCATGTAATAGAGGGCCTCCTATCTAACCAAACTCAGCACAGGATTAAACCCAACCTGCCAAGCACAGCGGGGAGTGTGCCACAGTGGGGCACAGCTCCTGCCACACCAGGGTGCCTGGACCACTGTGAGATGGAAATTAGCAAAAAGGTCACAGAAGGTATTTCAGATCCTAGAAGGCAGCCCCATTTCAGAGGGAGATTTGGGTACCATTAGGAGGCAGGAAGGATGCATTCACACGATTGAATGAGAGGCATTTAATTTAAATGTGTAAGTTAGAATGAGCCTCCCTGGGCTTCCTGAACAATCAATTCAGGTGGACAGGCATGTCCAGAGGGTGATTCAGAGCAAAGCCTAATTTAACTGTGCTCAATCACTATCTGGCAGGGCCCCACTCTCTCCCCTGACACATTAAAAGCCTTGTCTCTTAAGAAAAGCATTTATCTTGCCTGCTGCAAGCTGGGTATGGCTGCCCCTCAGTCCTCCTGAGGTACAGGAATAAAGCCCACAGATTAAAGGGCTGGATGGATTAGGTGCAGCAAGGCCTTTATGGTACCACTTTTAGGCAGGGTAGTAGCTGTGACAGTCTAAAGAGAGGCAAGACAAAGTCTGTAGACAGGTAACAGCTCAACAGCCAAGCTTCTGGGCACACGAGTACTTCTGAGGGTCATCTATTTCAAAAGCAGAGAGGCTGAATTTCAAATGGTTTTGAAGAGGTAAGAGCAATCAGTAAGCATTTGATAATATTATTTTCACACAGAGGTTGCCTACTACTGTATGGTGAAGGAACACACAGTCCTTGGAAAACACCATCTCAGGAAGTTGGATAAGCCAGAAAAGAGGTGGTGTCAAGGGACAGAGGTGGGTCACAGTGCCCAAAAAGCCCAAATAAGGTGTCTCAGCTACCCAACTGAAGGGCAAAGACTGACACAGACATAACAAGAGATTGGGAAATAGTTCAGTGATTAAGGTCTATTACAAAATTTAGTATGGGTTAAATAAGGACAGCTCTGTCCTTGCTTTTGTCCCGTATGAACTGAGAATGATAGTGTGTATCTTATTCAGCCTTGAGGATTCTTCTGAAAGTGCATCTCTGAACTACCTCATAGTGGAGAGAGGTGGAAAGCATCAAACCACACAGATTTTCCTGGTGAGACCAGGCTAAGGAGAATACTGCTTCAAAATTGGAAATAGGTCATGTTTAAACAGTGTTTAAGGAACAGCATATAGCTGCATCTGCATTACACATAAAACAAGGACTAAAAGTTCAATAAGGTGTGGGCAGGGACTTACATGCAAAATAATCAAATCCTTTTTTTTCTTTTTGGTCTTAAAAGGAAAGGCATGGAATAAAGCAACCTCAGATTCTCAAAATAAAACATTGAACTTACACTGAGGGGGTCTTGGCTTATATTGTTAATATTCAGAGACAGAATATGATCTTTACTCCCCACATAGATCCGATCCTGATCTTCATCCATCAATAATATCCTGTAATCCAGGGGGCTGTGGGATATCCTGTGATACTCAGAGGTCTTAGTTCCTTGCAGCTCTGAAACAGTAAAGACAGTAGCATAGTAAAGCAGTTCACTCATGCTTCTTTCTTCTCAACTGCACTTCTTTTTAAATAAAGAGATCTTTGGACACAAATGGGGCCAGAGAGAGAAGAAAATGCCTCATTGGACACTAGATAATAATGCAATGTAAAACAAATTTTCTTTTCCCTGTTTGAATACAATTATTTTGTACATTAAGTAGATAGACATAGCTCATAAAAATAAGGCAGTGCTGTTATTCATCATCAAATTAATTCTTATTTTAATGGGTATTATTATTTACAGCTTTGGCTTTTAAGGAAGATAATTTATTAAATAATCAATGTGTTCAATACATTCTGAAGTTTATGACTGCAGAAAATCCACAAGATCAATGAGAACTACGTAAGAACATTTTACTTCCTTTTCCTAACAGGGGGCTTTACTAATAATAGGTTTTCATCATTCTCAAGGTCAAATTTTACTTTTTTCTTCATCATCATGCGTGGCTTACTTAAAAGAAAAACAAAACTATTCCATCAAGCCTAAATGTGTCTTATTCATTCAGTTGTTTGTTTATGGGTTTGTACCAAACTAACACAACTGGAGAAGGAGAATTTTTCTACATAAAACCTCCTTCAACAAAGTGAAGTGAAAACATCCTTTGATCTCAGCAGTGCAGGATCAGGCCTGTTATAGGACTAGCATAAGCAACTGCAGTAGAAGTATTACTTGCTGCCCTCAAGAAAGCTCAGCCTTCCCATCATTGCTTGGCCAATATATTTTGGCCCCCAGTCAGATTGTTTTACTTTTCAGTAATAACAGAAGGAAGATTTCTCAGGAGCTGAGAGTGGGAAAATAAAACCTTAATAATCGATTTGTCCTTGTTTAAATAGTTAACATATAATTATGCTTTCTTTCTTCATGAATATTAGGACTGTCTTCCCCATTACTCTAAAAGGATGGCAAATACACAGTACTTATGAAAATTAAGTTCTGCTATAATGTATATTCATAAATGAAGAACCTGAGCCCACAGTTCTCAGTTGAAAACTTTGGGATGATACGGCTTGTCACTGTGGCTAAAGGTTTTTTAAAAAGGAAAGTTTTTTGCTCACTCATTCCCTGTGGAAAACAGTAAATGTCTTATACAAAATTGTCTACAGCTATTGATATTTTACAAAACAAAACTCTCAAAACAGAAATATCTCTGTATATGTGTTCTATTAAAAAAAAAAAAAAAAAAA
>VWZN01019500.1:159979-172547 GCA_013396955.1 Regulus satrapa | reverse complement strand
AAAAAAAAAAAAAAAAAAGAAAGGATAAAACCTACTTGTTTATATTCAACTTTCAATTATGAAACATCTCATGATTACAACATTATCTCTTTCAGATAATGGGAGGCTCTAACAGAACTGAGCAATTAGTGTATTTGGATGTGCTGAACAACAGCAAAGAGAAAAAAGAAGACAAATCTTTGCTTCCAGGTAAAAAGGCAGAAGAGGCAAGATGAGTAACGTACTCAATAAAATACTATGCCACCCTCCTACAGGCTCAGTATAGAAACTGGATGTTTGAGGAAGGAAGGACTCAATCAGCAAACCAAACCTGAAGGGTATTTAGATCCCTGAAGGGTATTTAGATCCCTGACAGATTAAAATTGGCACACTGCAGGTACAGGAAAGGAAGTGGCAATAGGATAGAAATCAACCACAGCCATCCACTTATCTCAACAGCAAACTACTAATTGTAGCAGAGGATGATGCAAGTGCCCTCAGTACATAACTCTGTGCCCTTAATCCTTAAACAAAAAACTGCATTAATTTAGAGACAAAAATCATAGGTTGTGCCTCTTCTGTATGCCCTATACTTATATTTCAGGAGCACAAGCAAAATAATATGGCTATTCATTTAAAGTGTGACGTGCAAATATGTAGAACAAAGGAGATTTGTTTCACAATCAGAATAGGGAACTAACTATATGTCAGAACTCCTGGGCACTTGCTCTCTGACCTTGAACAAATCTCTCACCCTCCATTTATGTCAGTTTAACCATCTGCTATATGTTTATAACAACACTTACCTGTCTTTCAGAATTATTATCAAGTTCAGTTAATGCATGTTTGTTTAAAAAAAAAATTAAAGGCATTTTTATGTTCAAGGTAGTATTCTGATTCAAGTTCCCGTTAACCATTTCGGTGTATTGCATAATACATTAAAATCACTCTATTTTACAGGTACACATGCTTTAATGTTTCTCTTTTGTGTAAAGCAATGCTGCTTGATGCACAATCCATTTTAGCTCCATTAAATAGATGTCATGAATTTGACTGGTATAGAAAGAAAATATCTACAATGTGATTGCGACAAAGCAAATAGAGACAGTTCTGAATAACTTTTAATCAGAATTTGTTTACTAAAGGCATGTTAACTTCAGTAGATTTTGCTGTGAGAAGGCATGCCAAACAGTGACCTTGTGAACTCAACACTGAATGAAAAATATTTTCAACAGGTTTAAGTCTTTTAGCTGGTGTTTATTAAATAGGACTTTCAATACTATGTGAGACATATTTTGACTAGTTCCCTTAAATAGCTTCACCTTCACAGCATTTCACAGTATATTTTGATATTTATATTTTATCAACTTTTTATCTGTTATAAAAACTAACATTTATTCTAATAACTTTTAGCTTTGTTAAATGATCTCTCATAGCTACTCCTCTTGATCAACTCCACTATTCTATGCTGGGTTACTAGGTAGTTTACAAGCACTGAAAATCTCTAGAAGAAGGGGTCCCTTAGATCACATGCATATTTAGTGTAGAATAAGTAATTTAAACTAATTTTTATGTATTTTTGATGGCAATCTATTATAAAGCCTAAATATTATCACTGAAGACACTATTATCTAGTGACACCAATCTTTTCCAACTGTCTCACAAAAGTTATCAAATCCACTCTTGCTATGTGAATTTCATTAGCCAGAGAATTAAAACACTTTACTCAACACTGGATTTTATCATCACTGACCCGTGTCTGTTCACCTGATTTTTCACTGCATCACTCTTAATGTTCAACTCTCAACAACAATAAAACGGAATCACCAACATAAAATATAGAATTAAAACATTAAGAATCACTTCTCAACTTTCCACACAACTGTCAGAAATGAAGTCTCCAAATTTAGCATATTTACCAGTTTGCTGCAGGTAAAATTTCAAAAACTTTTAAAATATGAGTTCAGGTGAGAAATGACCTGAAGTTCAGATGCTTGGGATCTAGTCCTGGCACTATAAACTAACCTAGAGGGTAGACAATCCTTTTCAAAAATGTCACCCTCAGTTTGGCTCTTACCAGTCAGACTCTCCTGGTAAGGCAGAACTGAGGAAAGCACAAATATCTAGCTACTTTCAAGAATATTTCAGGAATTATCCTTTTTTTTTGTTTGTTTGTTTTGGTTTGGTTTGGTTTTTTTTTTGCTATCACAGACCATTTGGTGCAGGTTGGTAAGGCCTGACCATGAATATCAAGCTCACCAAAGAACTTATGCAGAGAAATGATTTTGTTCTGCATGCCAAAGTACCTTAGACAGCCAACCCAGTGCAAAGAGAAGCTAAGAAAACTGTGCAGGGCATTCCACACAGTACAGTTTACACCTGTGAAAATATCTGAATATGAGCTTGACTGGATTTTCCTGAGTAATATTCTGTATTTAGGCTCTTAATTCTCACCTAGATGCCATTTTAGGTGCACAACTGGTGTATTAAATTCTTGGTTATAATTCCCTGCCATACTGCACTTCCTTTATTCTAGCCTTGGTGATGTCACAACTACTTTCACCTCTTCTACAGTTAAATTCTGTACAGCAATGCCACTTTATAATGCATAATAGGTACTCCAAAAGAGATCTCAATGCAATTCATAACAAAAGAAATATGCTGAAATCTGGGGAGCTATACAACTATACTGTGCCTGTAGTAGTTCATTCTGCTTCCCAAGAAAGAGACTGTGCAGATATGAGACTGCTAACTCCTGAGTCCAGTCACAAGAGGCAAAATGGGCAGACCCACACTGGCCGCTCCCTATCGATGGCCTGCCCCTTTACCATGTCAAATCAATGCAAGTAGAACAATGATTAATGAGCAAATGATTAATGATTCACAACCTGTGAGATAACATACATGGAGAGAAGTCTACCTCCTTCAGTGTTCCTCATACCAAATGAAATGGTCACAAATCCTACACTGCCAGAAAACACATCAACTTCTTCAGCCTGAAAACATGATAAGATCATGAGGGCAGTGTACTTCAGCCTTGGGCACAGGATAAGGGAACCCCTAACAATCAATGACCACTCTGGGGAGAAACATTCTGGTGAATGAGGGAGAAAGAACACTAACAGGAGAATCTATGTCATCCACACAAACGTACTTTTCTCCTTTGTTATTGATTTCAACCTTCTTCTGCATGTTCCTGTTTTATTTTTTTTCTAATGACTACAAAAAAAGCCTGAATGATTAACTCAGACTAGATACCAAATATTTGATTGATGACATAAGAATTTAATGAATATGAAAAATTTGAACTTCCTCAATATGATAAAAATACTTTGCCTCACCTAGTACCTCAAGGGACAAGTGTAACAGACAGTAAAAAAAAAAAAAAAGTTTAAAACAGTTGACTAAAGGGTTTGTTTGTTTGAATTACTGACTTTGGGCCACTGAAATAAAAATTATCTCATCCTCTGTAACTGGAGTGAACTCAAATGTAATTGTATCAAAAACCTCTAAATAGGACAAAAATCACACAGATAGGAGTGTGACAAATTAACTTCTTGGATTCATAATCTTAGAAAGTGACATATGAGGAGAGGAAGGAAGGGAGGGCGATAAAATGAATGCAATTTGAACACATTTACATTAATTTCTGTATAACATTAGGTACTATCTAGTATCCCCCTGCCCCTTGCACACTAAGCCAAAGCAAACCTGTATTATCTGTCCTGAAAACACTACTCAGAGAAGCAATCAGAAGGTGACTTCTGATAAGATGCCAAAAATAATCACGCAAGTAAATGCCTGCAGGTTCTGTCAGGCTGCATGTTACCAATACTTAGATGCTGCCCACAGATAAATGATCACTGCTTAGATCATGTAATTATTACTGGCTTTCACCTTCAGTTCTGCTTCCCTTTCTCCTGCTCTCTAATAAGGTAAAGGAGTATCCTTTCAGCTAGTATGAACTTATGCATACCATGTGAGACGGTAGAGAGCCCAGGTTCAAGTAATAACATTTCTTTTCCAAAATTATACAATGCTGCTGCTAAATGACAGTTTTTGTCCTGTGTCTTGGCCCCCAAATTATAATTACACTGCAAAAATTCTGTTTCATGTGGATGACACCAAAAATCCTTTTAGTTGTTCACACAGGTCATTTTAAATATCTTGCAAAGCTATTTATAACTACTGAATTACTATAATTAAAATAAGACCTATCAATTGTATTAGTTAATAATGTTAGTGTGCAGATGTGTGCCTAGCAAGTGAGTATAGAGTGCAATTTGTTTGAAAAGGTTTTCTCTGATGCAATGATACTGTTACTCAGGAAATATTAGTACTTAGCTAGATTTAATTGAACAAAGAAAACAATGCCAATAGCCTTGGGGAAAAAATTATAATCAGAGATGAGCAAGTAGTTAAACAAACTTGCCTCTACTGAAGAAAAAATAAGAATATAAAAGGCATAAAATAACTGTTGATGATAAGATATGAAGACATAAAGATACTCATTACCAGTCTGGAATAGATAAAATATTAAACTATTCCCAGAACCTCATCTCTTTTACTATATTGATGCTGTTTAGGTTTTGCCTTTTCCTTTTGTATCTTCCCTGGATTCTTCACACATATATTTGTAGCTCTGTAGCCTATTATATTAACAGCTAGTTTTGTATTTTTCCATGCCTTTCCTTAAGCAGAGAGACAAAACTGCAGAGCTCCAAGTCCTGGGAGGTACAAGGTTCCAGAGCGATCTTGATTCTTCATGGAAACCAAGGTGCAGAACAACTCTTTGAGATACATTTCATGGACAAAGTACAACTAGCTGTAAAGGGGGGCTCCAGAAGGGACTGGGCCCATGGGAATTTTTATCACCACTTGTCCTTCTAATTGGTGCTTTTCATCAATTATGCTAATTTCCTAAAACCCAAAAAAATGTATTTATCTCTGGGGGATGGGCTTTTGTGAACATCTTTCCATAACAGTTCCTGAAGGCCTTCAAATAAAGATCCCCTTTTATATTACCTCCTTACTAAAATTATCTTGAGGTTCATTTCCAGGTTGGGCAAAAGGCAACAGTACATGAAGGTAAAGAGAATTTGATTATTATGGGTGTGTATGTCAGCATATCCCACTGTGATAATGTTATTTCTGATTCCATTTCATGATGTGGTAGACAATGTTCTTACTTCTTTTGTCTCAGTTTGTGAATTCATTAAATCAACACACTTTTTCTATGTTTTACCTCTGAAATTATAGAGTAGTTTATAAAAGTCAATTGACTCAGTTTGTAGTTGGCATCAACCAGGTTTTTCTTACTGAAACAACATATTTATCACAACAAGCACCTCTTAGATTAACTTGAGCTCTACTACTGGGCAGATGCAGAACCATAGGTTCATAATTTCATCTGTCTATTTCTCCTTCTGGCTTTGGTCTGTCTTGTTTATTTGGACTATAAAATTCTCAAGATGGGGCCTCAGACAGTGGCTTCTGAATGCCTGAGCAGAAGGACAGGAGTGGCATATTACATAACTTCAGTTTACTGCAACAGTGACGGAAAAAAAAAAAAAGTTTTATAGTGGCTTAAATATTAAATATTTTGGAAAGGGAAACATATAAACACCTCTTCCTTTTTAATTGGTTTTTAAAAAGTGTTTCTGGGAGAAAGATTTTATGTCCCAAATTTGCATTTTGAACAGACTGAGCAATGTTCTTGGAAACTTAACATCTGGTTGCCTCTGGTCTGCCTCACTCTGTTAGGAAATCCAAGGTAAATACATTATCATTGCTTTTGAGTCACTCAACCATAGTAGCAACCCAAACTAATGCCAAATCCTCAGTGGCCATTAGGATTGCAAGTAACCTAAGCATCCTCTTCTGGAGTAAATCAGCAGGCAAGAAAAACACAGGAAAGTGATATGTAACAACTGAACATTAAGCAAGGAAGGTCCGTTGGAAGTCAAAAATATTTTGCATGGCAGCACAAACCAGAGGTCCAAAGTCAGGATTGCCACTAAGTTACAACAGACCTGCAAACATTTTAGGAAGAGGAAAACAAGGGTATTCAAAAAACAAATGGCTCCATCACCCTTTCTGACTTAGTGAAACGTAAGCAATTAGGAGTAGCTCAGGAGCTCCATGTTAAGAATTCCGGGTTATCTGAAGGTAGGGGCACGGCTCACACTCGTGTCTCTTTTGCATTAATAAAGTTGAATTCCAAAGAGATGTGTTTGTACATTAGCTGACTGGGCAGTCTAGGCAGATTCATGTAGTCTGCTGCAGGCATCTGAGGTACTGAATTTAGGAGTCGTTTGTAGAAGCTCTGTGAATTCTCACTGAGAAGAAAAAATTAGAGGGTTTAGGAGGGAGGTAGAATAGATTAGATTCACTAAAGCTCCATCTGAAGGAACCTGCCTGATTTATTGAGGTGAAGCAGAACCTAAACAGACAACTCCACAAATAGTTGTCAGTTTGCTTGATCTGCATTAAGGCCACACCTAATAGTGACAACTCCCCATGAAATCTCAGCAAAGGTGGAAACTGTAACTCCTTGAACAAAAACATCTTGGGCATTTTTCAAAACACCAGGCCCACAGGTCAGTGGTTATGTATGTTTTCTTGCAAGTATTTAAATATGCTGAAGAGTCACCCATATCTCTTACAGTAATCATTTGCAATATAAAGGTAACAAACTGTAACTTCAGATAATAAAACTTCCAACTTTCTTTTATGCCCTTTCAAAGAGATTAATCTCTTTGAGAGATGATCCCTCCTCTCTAGATCTTTACCTGTGCTCTGACATCTTTCATAATAAATGGAATTCACAAGATTCCACTGAAAGACTGGTGGCTGTATTGTCCATATGGCAAGGCTAAAAGGCTGAAATAAATCAGGAACCTCTAAAATTTTTAAAAGTGTACAAGAACAAAATAGGCGCAAGTTTTAATCTGATACAGTTGTAATATGGTTTCCTCTAGGAAAATATTAAGCACTTAGAGTTTAACTGAAAACATACAAGGATTTCCACTAGGACTTCTCAGGAATGAAAACTAAGCATCTTTAAATGCTCTGTTGGACCAATTTTCCATTTCAGGTAAAAAAGAAAGTGAAAAAAGACAATCACTTTTAAAGGAAAAGAGAAAGCGAGAAAATTAAAAGATTGGGTTATTTATTAGAAATGACAATAGTTATTTCAATCTTTTAAAATGCACAGCAGTGTCTTACTGGAAGATAGGAAGCTAAATTTTATTTGGTTATACAGAAAATCTGGGCTGCCACAATAAGGTACTGCTTTCCCAACCAAGAGAAAATGAAATAAGAGAGTTATGAGAAAAAAACCAAAAAAACAAAGAAGTACCAAACCAGAAAGAGAGAAAGAAGAGAAGAAAATACCATTCCAGAAATAAGATTCTCGATACAACTGAAAATTGGTTTACACACAATTTTCTCTTCCTACCTCAATGCAATCTTTCTTGGACATATTTAATAGCAGCCGACCTCAAGAATCTCTCTATGTTAGGGCTACGAAGAGGGACTGTGGGAAGATACTTACCATAAACCAAAGATGCTAATATGTCTATCTGATAATTTGTCTGTCAGCATCAATTTACTTCAGATTGAAAGTAAAACTGTAACTCTGCACAGCAGAAACATAAGGCTGAACACAAACATCTGTCAGAAACACCTCTGCAAACAACTCGAAGAGAAATCAGAAACGTCAAGAGTGACAGAGACTTGCCAAAAGCCATCCAAGAGTGTAACTGGGAAGGGCACTCACTTCCAAGGCCCATTTTATCTCCTGTTAGATCAAAGGTAGCACCTGGGCCTTTCATTATGCAGAGGAACAAACCACTTGGGAACAGCCATCCCTAAGGAGGTCCCAGGAGGCAGAGACAGGATCCCTCCTTAGAGCTGGAGGGCAACTCGACTCCTCTGAAGCCTTTCCAGTGGCCTTGGAGGGGGACCAAATGTCCTGGCTGTGCATTTGCATGGGTAGGAAGTAAGCAGCACATGCTTGAGGAGGAAAATGTGGAACCCCCTACTTCCAACAGCCATTAATGGTTTGTGGCTTAACTAAAAATAACAATGGTTGCAAACACAATCTGGATTTGTTTTTTCTTTTAGGGTTCAAATTATGCTGTGCAGTGACCAAGACATTTAATGAGATTGAGTCCCATGAGGTTCACATTTTACTGGCCTGGGAAGATGGGTTGGTTGTTCATCCCTGAAAATCTCTTCAGAAGGAAGTTTTTATTACAGAAGCCCATGCTAATAAACGTCACTCCATGCCTCCCACATTACAGAAAATTGAGTTAAGAGATCATTCAGCCCATCTGTCTCTCCTACCTCCTAAACACACTTCTCTTGTGTTTTAATGGTATATATTTTACTTAGTTAACTGCCACTAATGATAATTTTTGATGAACAATAGAAAGTTCTATGTAGGAAAAATAAATATCTTTTCTCCTGTAAACTCAAAGGAGAAGAAAATTTCCAAACAGAGATTATTTCTCTTGAGAGAAATAAGCATGAAATTTAGCAATGAAATTTTTAGCACACAACAGCCTCTAAGTAGGGCATATGAAACTGCAAAGACTTGTTACTTCTACACCTTTTCTCTGACATCCAAGTGCACTGACAACTCTTCCAGCTTGTCTTATTTGACACTTGATATTTGCTAGTTGTATACATAGTTATATGAAGCTATTTGTTATTTCTGTTTCCTATTAGCAAGGGATTTATGTCACCACATTAGAATGCTATTACAATGAATAAACTCATCACGGCCCTGAAAACAAAAACAACAGGGAGAATAGGAAGAAAAAGAAAACCCAGATGCACAACTGGAGAGAAAGAAGTTCTAAAGTTCCCTAAGAAAATATTTGTTTTGGCCACGTACAAGTATTTTGGTCAATGTCCCAAATGTAAGGGCTTTGTCCCAGAAAGTAGAAGAATTTTTGAAACAGCCACTGATACATCCAATAGCAGAGATGTGCTTCAAAGCAAATTCAGAGCATGAAAAGGAATGTATGTTTGCCACTGTGTGTTCAAAAGGAAGCAGGAGGATCTGCAGGTCTCCACTTAACCCGGCCATCCTCTTTCATGTCATCAAAGCAAGGTGCAAATTTTTGTTACTTTTATAAATATCGCAGCCTTGAAGAATACTATACAAGTCAAAAGTTCAGATACATCTCTTTTTTTTTAACAAATACAGTTGGCAGAAAAGTGCTTGGAGCAATATGAATAGTGAGACAATACAGTATTTTTTTGGCAAACATTGGCCTACACAGCAGGAATATAAATAAACCTGGATCAAGACAATTTCTGCTAAAGAAGCTCAGGAGTTGAAGATTTAGGAAAAAAAAAGTCACTGGTAATGCAATGATCATAAAGCAATCATGAAAATTAGCAAACTATTTGTGTCTTATAATGAGAACAGAAGATGACTCTATATGAAATAAAACAACAAAACTTTCTCTATTCCTCTAAAATAAGGCCAGTTACTAAGATTCCAAGAAAATTGAATTTCTTCCTTGAAATGTTACTGAATGTTGACTGCCACTGTTCTACTAGGGAATGTGGCAGCACCTCCAGTTTGTTTGGAAGTGGTTTGATACTTCCTGAAGGTCTGTAATTTTTTTAGTTACTTTTTTCTGATTCTCTCTTTGACATGAACTTCAGCATGATGTCAGCCACAAACACAGTCAGTTATCAACACTGAGTCTGACCTAAGGCTTGGTCCAAGCTCATTAGAGACCTGCCAAGTTTCTGCTCCTGGACACTCCAGGCTCCACAGGCGGGGTCGTGTGAACGGGAGCATCCCCCACGTCAGGGCACTGGCAGAGGGCGGGCAGGACACGCCGGCTGGGGCTGCAGCCAAGGACTTCTGCAAGGGAGCATGCTTTCCAGAATGTACTCCTGAGCTCCTCCTAGCCTGAACTCTCTGCCCCAAAAGCCCATTTTCCCAGTGCAGCAGCCAGTTTGTGGGGTCCTGGCACACATTCCTCCATAAAACTGTGACATCGAAGGGACTGATGTGAGGACGACCACAGAAATGCATCATTTGCATAAACAATCTGCCTTATCAAGCATAGTATTAGTGGCAATAGAAAAACTTTATAAAAAACTATGCAACTCAATAGAAGACTTTGTTTTCTATAGGTCATGAAGACAATGAACTGATGCACACTTATTTAAAGTCCTAAGTTCAGGAAGAAGAAATCAGTTAGAAAGGACTGAGTACCATCGGCATGCGAGTTGGCCTTCAAAGTTCTTGTGTTTTTCATCAGCAAACCATAATTTTACTTTACTTTACTGAGGTTCTTCTCATCACTGTAACTGACTAACCTGTAAAAACAAGCCACGTGATAATGTGATAAAGTTTCCCAGCAAAAATGTTTCACAGAACCTTCATTTGTTGCCTAACACTACACAGGGAAATAATAAATCCTAGTTAGAAATACACCAGTGTTTATGGACTCATAATGTATTTGTATCCATTACAACTGGGATTAAGTTGCATAAACTATACCTGCAGGCTAAATAGTAGCAGTTTTAATTAATTTCTTAAGCCATATAAAGTATTCTGCTTTCTAAGTACAATAATTCTATTCATCCAGTCTGACTGGATAGCAATTATTGCCCAGCAGCAAAGCAAGCCATGGGACAATGTACACATTCAAATTGCAGAATGTACACATAGCAATTAGTTAATATGTTTAGAATAATAAAGCAAGTGTTCATAGTGAATAAAGAGTGTCAGAATATACTATATTAAAATAAAAAATACAGATATTACTGCATTTGGTAAAAAAAAACTTTTTCTCAAATCATTATTTCCTTCTCCCTCAAGGGAAGCACACAGCTTAACATCCCTTGTCCTGAAAGAGCTCTACCTCCTGCTTGCTATATACATCCAGGGATAAAGCAATGGAATTGCTTACTTTTGGGAGGTTTTCATCTTGAGCAGGAGTGGCCCACTTGACCAGACAACACAAGGACCATACCATGACTAGGCCAATGGCTTTAGCATGGAACTTTGCATCTTTTCTTTTGCATTTTACTTAGAAGGAGAATAGTATGTGAACAATTTATTTGGATACTATTAATTTATTTTTAGTATAGTTCCATGAGGAAATCTGGTGGAAGGTCAGAAAATGGACCATAATAAACTATGTCTCCAAATAAACAGGGTTGTGCTCTCAAACTTTTAACATGTTTTGAGTGTTAGATTTACAAATTTAGGTCATGCATAGAAAGCAATTTAAAAAATAGTACCTAAAAGCAGATACTAAAACACTAAACATGCAGTAACACTGCCTCAAGGACCTCAAACCACTTTAAATAACCCTTAAAAGACAGCCCAGAGAAGAGTGAACAATGGTATAGAGAACATATCTCTCAACAACCAGCTCCAGGTTAAAGGGAACAGCTGTTTCACACCACATAGCAAACAACACTCAAGCTAGAGGATAAGAATAAAAGTGATGCTGAAATCAAAAAAAGATGGTAGGTCAAACACAAAAGTCAGAGGCGTAGACTTCACACAGCTATATATGGGCTCACATTTTATGTCTTGAGTCTTGAAACTTTAGTAACTTGATTTCTGTTTAACATTTCACCTAAGGGACAGCCCCTCCAACAGCACAAAGAATCCACCTATAATCTGGCTGTACTGATGGTCAGCCACTGAATCACCAGCCACACTGCAGCTGGGTGTGCCTGAGTACCAATCCAGCTCCCATTAACTTTAATGGAAACAATGATGACAGAGAAGTAACATGTTTGTTATTATTCACTTCTCCTTTGTAAAGAATTAGACTAAAAATAACAAGTTAAACCTCCCCAGCTACTGAGCACAGAGAATCCACAATAATCTTGGGAATATTATTTGTCAGTGTCATCAAAAAAGACAAACAGAGAAAACTGCGCAAAGAAACTAAGAAGTCTACTGTCATGCACTTGATGGCATTGAAAATGTGCTACATTCATGCGTTGAGCTTCTTTAATACTTCATCAACACTGAGGAACAGTGAATGATTTAATGACCACATGAGGTTTTTTTTCTGTCATGTGCATATGGCTGACCAAAGCTGTATTGCCTGGCAGTAAAATCATATATAATTGGCCCACAGAAATAGAAAACCTAATTGTCACCTGCCAGTACACACTGATAAGTTGCAATACTTGCTAATTAACTGCACAGAAAAGGTCAAAGAAGGAAGCATCAGAAATGAGATTCCTGTGGTGTGGTCCCACAAATGACTCAGTTTGACCAAAAGAACTTACATCTGGACAAAATTAGCACTCATGCTAAAGTGGAGATTCTTTGAACTCTGAGATAGTGGCCAAAGTGGCTTGGATGCAGCTCTGCGCCTGTGTGTACACAGACACACACGACTCACTAGGCTGCCAGCCCAGTCTTCTGCAGGGAGAGCCACCAAGCCATGGGAGGAACCGTGTCACAGCTGTTAGTGCTACACTTGGGACCTCAGCCATAGGCAGACTGAAAGCACATAACAGGATAAAGTGGAAGATGCATATGTGGAAACAAAAAAAAAAAAAAAAAAAAAAAAAAAAAAAATTT
>VWZN01019500.1:105954-117731 GCA_013396955.1 Regulus satrapa | reverse complement strand
AGCCGCGGCAGCCCCCGCCCCATCGCGCACCGTGCGCGCCCGCGGAGGCAGCGAAAGTCGCCCGGAAAGTTTCTGTCCCGCCGTGCCGGGGGTGCCGGGGCAGAGGCGGGGGAGAGCGGCCCCGGGCGGGCAGCGGAGCCGGGCGCGGGCGGAGGGATGCGGGAGCGGTCGGGAGGCCGGTAGGTGTCACTGTGAAGAGGGAATGAGAGCGGGCTGCCTTGGCGGGGTGGCCGGGTGACAGCCAGACCCCTCGGAGGGGGCTCTTTCCCTCACTCTCCTCGAAGTATTTCCTCTATTTAAAACTTTTAAAGCGTAGAAGAGTAGGAGAAGCGGTAGAGCAGTAGCTAGCTTCAGACTCCTGGTTGGTGGAGGTGTTTTACCCCAGTACTGAGAAGCTTTTTTGCTAAGACTGGGAGCTGTATTTGCTGAAGCTCAGTTTTCCTCAAGGTACACTGAGTAGTCTTTCCCCTTTGGTAAGATCATGCTCTTACAACAGCGGGCCAGCTCTGAAGATTTTACCCAAGGTGTCGGCTCCGTTAAAGCCAGGGATTTTCCAAGCAACATCACTTGGGGTTTGGTTTTGGCTTAGGTTTGCCTAAACTCTTGCAAGCAAATTCTGTGCTGCTCTGACCTGCTGGGTGCAGATTCTTTTGGATCGAGATCTTCACTTCTGCAGAGAGAGAGATGGTGTCTGCTCCGGTCAAGGCGGTGTGGGTCACTCAGCAGGGTACTGTCACAGCAGGGCCTTCAGGGAGCACATCTCCTGCTGCACTTGGAGCCATCTCCCACAGCCAGAAATATGTTAGCAAGTAAACAAGTACCCACAATGACTGTGCACGCTCTAGTTAGAGTTTTGTTTCCAGCTATTACACACTCTGGCCATACTAACCAAAGCAGTCAATCACAGTGGTGGTATTATGGCCTGAGATCAGGGAGTAGCCTGAATACAGCACCTGACTAAACAAATTTTGTCTATACACGTGGATGTCTTTATGGCCTGTTTCTGTCGGTTACTTTGTGTAAAGGCTCATGTGCAGGAGTTAGGGTCACAAATATTTCAAAGACAGTGTATCCTCCCCAGGCTTCAGTGCCAGGCTAGCAAAGTTAGTGCTTTCTTCAAGCAAGAAATTCCAATATTGTATGGCACTTACCATCCCAGAGGATGCAAAAGTATGGGATGATCCATACTTTTCAGTCAGATTTGCAGCTGATGCCACAAAAGAAATGGATCCTGAGTTTTTCAAAGCTTGATCCACTTCAGATCATGCTTTTAAGGTTAATTAGCTGATGCCTTCAGAAGAACCAAACTCATCAGATCATGAGTCTTTAAAAACATTGGTGCTCTTCCAGTTCTCCTCCTTAACACAAACTACACAGAAATGTGTGAACACTTGCTGTCCCAGAGAGTGGTTTCAACCAAGCCCTCAGTTCTCTCCTGCCCACATGGGCAGGCAGTGTGGTTGTGAACATGATGCTGCTCATCCTTGAATTGTGGTGATGTTAAAATGCCTCAGTCTGACACCAGTGCCCTGGCAAAAGAAGTCACATTTTTGCTTTGGAAAATCCCCACAACTAAGTGCAATTAGAGATCGTCACACTTAGCAACAGAAGTGAATCAGACAATCCAGTGTTTTCCCTCTTGCTATGATCTACTCACTCTACTCAGGGTGATTCAAAAGAAAATGCACAGAAAGCCACAGGACAAATATGAGAGCCTTTCTCTTTTAGGAGACTTTGGGGAGATGTGTATTGGGTGTCAATACTAGTCAAAGAAAAAAAAAAAGAATGCTACCATGAAATAACAACACTAGAATTTATGATTATTTTGTCCTTCCCAAATATTTTTTTAATAAATAAAAATCTTACTTTTTTCGTTAATAATACTGATTTTCTAGGTAAGATCACATGCACAAACACATGTTGCTTAAAATAAAGAAAGAAAAAAGAAAAAAATAATATATTCAAGCATGAATCAACATCAGCGTTAGTTAAAGTCACTTGTGTTTGTCAGGGATTTTGTGTATGTATCTATTCTGCAAGGCCATCTGGCTATCTGCACTTCTTTTTCTTATGTGCTAGCTACATTGGAGATAAAAAGGTAAAATGGAGCACTGAGGAAAATTATGGGGCTTTCCAACACTCCCTTGTGGACTTTGGGCTTATAAAATAGCAAATAAACTACAAAGAGACAAATGCAAAACTTTAATCTGTGAGATACCATCACACTCATATCTGATAGGCAAAGCCAGAGTATGATAATTTTAAAAAGCAAATTGAAACAAGAACAAGCTTGCCATATTGATTTATTTCTATTTAACATGTGCATATGTGCAGGTCAGAGCATGATAATTAACTTTAAAAGGCAGTTTGAACTTCACAGCTGGGCTAAGAGAAATGGTTAAAGTTTTTCTTTAGGTGTTTTGTAATAGCAGGCATTAGCTTCAAGCAAAACTCATGGAATGGAAATTACTTCTCCCAATTATGAGGTGGAGTTTCAGCATTTACTGGCATGAATCAGCCCTGTGAGTTAAATGAAAAGTATGCAAGACACTTGCTTTCCAGGCTGGGTATTTTACAGCCTAACATGGGGATGAGGACAAGTAAGTTGGACTGTGCATTGCAGCTGATTTTTAATCATTCCTTTATTACACTAAATGTACAATTGCTGTGTTGTACAATTTGCTTCTGCTTCTTATTTCTTGCATGTGAGATTTATAACCAAAGGCAGTTATTCTGGGTCACATCACATATTGTAAGGACAGACAGGCCCTCACTTGGCTTTAGAGTGGGAACAGTTCTGACTCTTGCAATGTGATCTGAGCAAGCAAATCCCCCTGGCCAAAACAAATAGAGCTGATTTTTTTTTGTATCTGTGCATGGTGTTTGCTTCTTACCCAAACAAGTTGTCTTAATGGACCCGGGCCTAGCTTTAGACCTAAACACGAACTATAGCCAGGAATAAGAAAGACAAGAGTGGATTTGGATGTTTGCTTAATATATGGGCTTGGGGGATGGCCTTTTTCTTTTGTTTTGTTTTGATTCGATTTGATTTGTTTTGTTTCCCCTCACTTGGATGTTAAGCTCCTGAATAAGTGAATATATTGTAGGAGGCATTAGGACTGGAAAGAACAAAAGTTTAAAGGAAGCCAGAGAACTAAGAATGATAAAGAGGAGAAGGACAGGAACCTATTGAGACGCAGTTGGATGGCTAAAGGCAGCACAGTGGAATAGAATCAAATAATTTCACTGAATCGACAACAGTTAGCAAATATGAAGATCAACAGGGTTAATAATCAGATTCTGCTCTGAACACAAGCACAGATCAAGACAAGATCAAGTGCCAGCTATTATAAAGAAAAATGTAGTAAAGGCATAATAAAGTGACCATCAAATGGAATTCATTCATTCCTTAAAAATCAAAGGAAAACTGTATACAATAACTGTCCAGATTCCAAGTGAGGAGAGAAAATGCTATTAACATCTATTTTCTCTGCCCACATTTATGAGTGTCAAATCACCTCAAAGAAATGCAGGGTCATTAGGTAATCTAATTAATTCATCATTGCTTATTTTCTTTCTTACAGTAATAAGAAGTAGGGAAAGTGTGAAATATATCAGCACTTTGTTGTGGGAGAACTGTTAGGTGTTTGTTTTGAAGGGGTGCTCATGTGAGCAGCAATTTATTTCCTTTTCCACAAGCAATAGTTCAAGGAGTCAAGAGATAATAAGGATAAAGCTCCTGGTCATACCACTGTGTGATCAGAGATGGCATAAGGTCCTTGGACATAGTGTGCTCCAACTTGTCAATGACTTGTTTGGGTGGGTCAGTGTCAGACTGGTCTTGAAAAGTGAAGCTTCTTCACCAAGGTCACAGCCTTATAAAACTGCTGGCATGTAACTAACAATGAGCTGTCAAAATGAATTAATCAGTTTGCTTCTTAATACTTAAGGTTCTGTGAAAGTCCATTTTCAGGAGATAATTTGTCTTTTCAGAGTTTAAGAAAAATTAAGTGCTTAGGACAAGATTGGTGTACCCACATAATGAAGTACTATTACCTGAATGGGAACAGAGGAAAGCATTGTGCTCTTAGCTTGATGAAAGTCTAGTTGTCTCCTTAAATAGACCCTTCTCTGAGTGGCTTCCCTGGAAGTCAGTGAGCCAGCACTTCAGAGTAACTCTGCCCTTGAACAGAATGTGATTTGGGCAAGGTCATTATCAAATAAGTCTTTCTGTGCTTGTACACAAGATATGAGCGTGTTCCTGGTATGCTACCAGGCCTTCATGCTTCCCCATTTCAGTATGGCAACCACATTATTGCTGTTTCTAGGAGAAAAAATAGTGTTGTAGTCAGATTTTCCACTTTTTAGCCACTATGACTAAATGAGGTCAGTGATACAACCAGAGTCACTGCTCTTGCACAAAGCTGTGTTTGAGTTTTTAAGAAATCAAACAAGTCATCATTATTTTGCAAGTTGATGAGTAAGAATATGTATAATGAAGACATGAATGGAAGAAAGGAAAGAGTTGTTGATGCACCAAGGATGGCTTCAAGCCAAGCAAGCTACAAAGAGAAGAAAGCACAAATGCATAGAGGAAGCAACAATTTGTAATCTGTGCATTGGAAGTACTTGGAATGAAGGTCATATGGTACCAGGAGTTCTATGAACACACAGGGAAAGAAATAAGGCATCAGCAGTTATGGAGCTTTTTATCCATACAGACAAATAGAGATAGGAGGGGAGGGAAGGCAAGGGATTATTGCAGGATAGAAGGGGCAATGCCATAGCCCTGGGTGTCAGTGCCAGCATATGCCACTCTACAGCCTGCTACTTGATCCACTGCTGCTTTGACAGGGCTCACAGCACTCAAGGGAGTCCTCTTACTCTCTTGGAAGGAAGTTTTGGAAAGGTATATTTTTGTCATTGATTCAGCTCCTTCTGTGTTATTAGAGCATTGTGTGAATTACTGCCCTGGGGTTTTGGGGGGTTTGTTTTTGGGGTTTTTTTGGTGTTTTTAAAAATATTTTGGTTTGTTTGTTTGTTTTAATACATAAAGAAATAAAAGAAGGCTTATGATTTTTCCCTATTCATTGTAGGTTTGAAACACACTCCTACAGGCCTGATTATAGAATACCAGCCCCCCCCCAGTCTGGTTCCAGATAATATACCAGCACAGTCCTACTTCCCACCATCCTTCATCTTCAAATCAAGAGTAATGACTGCGTACCGTACAGTCTTCGATTTATTTTGTTCTCTGTAAGCACAAACTTAAGCTTTACTGATGGTATTTGCCGTCTAATTGCTGATTACATATTGTTTTCATTCTGCAGGCAGTTCCTTTAGAAGAGGAGCAGGACTATTCTGTGTATGCCTTGTCCTTCCCTAAGCATGTGCTCTTGGCCACTGTCCTGTTTATTCACCCAAAGGAAGTTTATGCCATGCAGAAGACATAAAAGAATTTCTGTCTCCAGATGAAAAAAAGAGAAAAATTACTTTAAAATTTTGTAATTTGAAACATGCATACCAAGCAGAGCTTTGACTGAAGCAATCTGAATAATGCCTGCTGACCCCTTGAGATGTCAAGGGTCTGTGTGGGACCAGAGAATGCTGAGGAATAGAATCAGCCTCAGAGATACCTCCTCTCCTACAAATCAGGCCTGATCCTTTTTCCTTATACCTTAGCTCTCAGTGGAGTTGGGATTTTAAACTAGATCTCTCAAGTAACCCAGTAAGACCATTCTTTCATTTTCTTGAGGAAACAAAAGAGGTGTTGGCTATTGTAATGTAAATCCAATGTACTCTTTTGCCCAAAATGTATTCTAATTTGCCCAAAGTGGAAAACACTGAGATGTTATGGGATTGAAGTCATAATTCTTTACCACAGCATTAAGGAATGCATTCTTGCTTCCAGCAAACTGATCCCCATTTCTCAAACCGACTGTCATGTTGTCTGCCGTGAGGCAGGGTTTGTCTCTGGAACCAGCACGGGGTTGTACTGATGTTTTAGGTGCAATGCTGACATTTTTGCCCTTTGTTATACATATACCACTGCCTTCTTCTAAGCTCCTAAAGAGGATAAAATTGGAGCTGAGCTTTTGATTGTGTTCTGGGCTGTATTCTTGACTGTGTGAAGTCTCAGGAAGTATGGCCTTCGCTAAGGTAGAAACCTTTGTCACAGATACCTCCAAATGCTCATGATTCCCTGGGGACAGGAGTTTTTTTCCCCCTTTTTTTCACTGTCAGTGCAATAGATGTTTTGAGAGACTTTTAAAAACACTTTTTGCAGTATATTAAGTTGTACTTTAGTCACCAAAACCCTTCTTGAAAGCTACCCCACAGTATTCATTAGAATGTGTTGCATAAAAAAGTCAGAGCAAACTCTTGGCCTGTGTGGCAGAAGCCGGTGGAGCCCATGTGTGTTCAGTGGGGTTTAAGGGAGTCTGCTGAGTTCTTTGTATGGTTCTTGGGCCTCAGGACAACCAGGGTATGGGTTAATTTAAAATAACATTCAGTCATCAGCTTAAAATCAAATTTTATTAGTTAAAAAAGTACTTAGAAGTGGTCATAGACTCTGACCTATGTATTTATTGGCTGTCATGAATTGGAAATACACTTTATTGCTATTATTTTATTAGTTGCCTACTCAAAGTTAGGACAGGACTGATAGAAGGACTTGATGCTCCCAAAATACAGCACCACATCTCACGTTATGAACCAAGCCTCAGGATCTGCTGTCATACTGAAGTTTCCATTGTTTTAAATTGGTTTTTGGCTTTTTATTGAGAGAACTACAATCTAAAGTGAGCCTATTTGGGGTTTTTTTTGTTTCTGGTTTTTTTTTGGGTTTTTTGGGGTTTTTTTGGGGGGTTGGGTTTTTGGGTTTTTTTGTTTGTTTGTTTTGTTTGTTTGGGTTTTTTTTTTTGGTGATGGTGGTGGTTCTTTTTTCCTTGAGCAGCATAAGCATTCCACTAAATATTTATCATTTTATATAAATGTTTCCAGAACATCTGTTAATTGAATCTTTATTTGAATCTATTAGCAGTAGTTTGTTTTAAGCCAAAAAGACTAAAAAGTAAATTAAAATATATAGTCTGGATGGCAGCCAGTACACACTATCTTCTCCAAAGTTACACCTTTTTAACTTAAATTCAACTTCTTTATTACCCATTATTCAGTCAGTTAGGAGTAAAAAAAGACAAACAGTGTATTGATACTAAGTATTAATTTAAAACTTGGTTATTTTCCATTTTTCCATTGCTAGCATTTAAAACACTTACTTGTACTACTTCAAATTAATCTTAATGTATTTCCAAAGTACTGTGAAATTGGAGATAAACATTTTCAGTAATACTTCAATGCATTCTTGCCTTTTTATTCCTTTCAGTTTACTCGTATTACAAACACCCAGAAATCAGTTAAATCCTTTGTTGCCAATATCAATAAATATATGTATAGTACATGCTTGCTCTTTGCTTTATTTATATTCAATTTAATTTAGCAGTTGTCAAAAAATGCTCATTAAAATGTTCTAAAAACTAGTTCCTTATCCTAATTGTTAAAAAAACCTGCTTTTAAGACAGGCTTTTCCTCTCAAATATTAGAGAAATGGAGGAAGTGTAAAAAAGGAAAAGTTAGTGGAACACAGTATGACTGTAATATCATGCACAGTATAATTTTCTTTATAACACACAGTATATTTTCTTTCTTTCATCCCAGGATAATTGGGTATTTTTTTCTGAACATCAATTTATCCTGTAAATGATTTTACACCAAATAAATTTTTGGAAATCTCTAAATTTTGCCATAAGAGGGCATTATTCATGCACTTTGACTAGAAAACACATCTCAGTATACACACATACATTATAGGAAATGGTAATTATCTGCACTCATGAACCAATGAAGTACAAAAATATTAATACATCTCTAATTAGAAATACCTTAAAGAAGTTACTGGGACAGGGATAGTTCACTGTTCTATGTTCTTTTCCTAAACTGTCTGAAGATGCAAGAAGAGACCAGAGAAGAAGCAAAATACTCCTTTTGCAGTCAGGAAATTACCACATAAGACAACAAAGCCAAAAGTTGGTGTTTCGACCTATGGCCACAAGTCAAGAAATATGCCAAGGCAGGGTTGGCAGTAAGCACTTGTTCAAGAACCCCAAGAAAATGGAAGTTAAAGAGTTAGAGCATCTGTAAGACAAAGGACATGAATCCTCAAGTTGTTGCTGTGAGTTTAAAAAAAATAAATAAATAAAAAAGAAAAGTACTTAATCCTGAGCCTCTGACATTTTTTATGAGTGATGTAAGTTGTGAGAATGGGAGGAATACAGAGATGAGCCGTATCAGAATATGGATCTAAGAAACCTTTGGGATGGAAAAGAATTGTCTTTTCTCCACTCCCCACCAAACAATTCAAAGTTAGATCCCAAAATATAATGTAATGGCTTCTGCTAATATTGGATTGTTTCCCAGAAAAATAGAAAATCTTCATTCTGGAATAAGAAACAAACAAAAAAATCCACACTAAGTGGAGCTTTCAGAGCCCTGAAGGACTGTTATCATGCAAGCTGCATTTGTGCTCTTGGGCAGAGACAGACTGCACAGGGAGTGCACACACTGGGTGTCTTGGGCAGGGGATGTCAATATCTCATCCTGTGCCTCTTCTGTCAGGTACTGAACATGTCTCTAGACAAGGATTTTCTGGTGTCATCCTCATCCACCCAATCATCAATGAATCCTTTCAGTTCTGAGTCTGTAAGAAGATAATTTTCTGATTTAATATTATTTGGCATCTACGAAGGATGTATTTCATTGTCTTGTTTCCTGGAATAATGTACTATATCACATGATCACTACCTTTAAATCCCTTTCACTGACAGCTATAAGGAAAAACAATGTGACAAGCAGAATACAAATTGCTTTCAGATATGTTTTGGGTATTCTCCAGCTTGTAATTTCTTTTTTTTCCATTGGCATATACCAAAAAAGTGCAGAGATCCAGCAGTAATCTGTTATTTGCGGAAACTGGTCGTTTAAAGGGATAATTGAATTTGGTCATTTTGTTATCTGTGCAGTTTTATGAAGAACTATTAATTAGTATTAAAAGAATCCTATAGGGGAAAGATTTGTGTGCTTTGAATTTCAATCCACTTCATCACTGCATGGACATTAAGAGTTGAAAAGCCAGAACTGCAGTTGGCCCAAAAAGTATTTTTTTGGTGAAGCCAGTAAGTTCACTGAGTTATGCACTTACAAATAACTTGTGTTAACACCTGCATGTCTTTTTAAGAACTCAATACACTCCCCAAGGCAATAATACCTCTGCTTCAATAATGGAATCCCTGCTGCTAGAGATGAAAATCGTATCAATTAAATTCTGCATCTGCAACATCGGATTCTTTAACTTCTTTCTCCCTTCTGCTTTGGGGAAAATGACAGGAGTTTTGTAAAATTCATCAGATAACAAATGCTTGGAATGATGGACTACAGCCCAGATAAATTCCAGCATTCGAGCTGCTGTCTTCATTTGGAATAAGTTGAAATCATACTTTTCCATGACTGGCTGATTTTGGGAGTGCTTTCCTTGCTCCTCTTGTGGAATGACTAGTGGAGCTGCTTGTGTGGATTCACATACATGCCTGAACAAAATGGTAAGATTTTTATTTGTCATACGTATCAGCAGCTGCTCCTCCAAAATCCTTTGTGTATTTTTTTTTTTTCAATCTTTGATGATACTGCTGTAATCCTAATTGCTACCTTCATACTTGAAGATCAAAAGCAAAATATGGGAAATGGAACTCAGCTGGAGATGGGTGTCCACTAATGTTTGTACCTGCTTGGGAGCAGGGAGCTTTCTGCCAAGTATTCTCCTTTATACTAGCAGTATAATTATCTTTGGATAAAAATATAAATTTTATATTTTTATAAACAAATACATTTTATAAATTATCTTTTAATGGTAATAATTGTAATAAAATGGTAGTGTACCTCTTCTGTAGTTTTAATTCTTTATCAGAAACACTGTGCATCCTGGGAACACACATTAGCTACAGGTTTCAAGAGATTTTCAGTATTTTTCCAGCGCACATTTCAAGGTTTTTTTTCCAGTACCTTTGAACACACAATGTTATTTTAGGCATTTTATTAGAATTCTTTTGGAATCAGGCAGTTTCATGTATGAAAGAGCTGTTATTACTTTCTTAGAAGAAAATATTTGTTATCACTTCAAGAGTCACTGGCTTCCATAGGCCAGCACCCTTTCTCCAGTCTCTTGTGTGTGACTGATCTAAAGGAAAGTGACAGCCTTCTGCAGGCTTCAGACTTGTACTCAGATGTCCCATTCTCCTGTTTCTACCTGGCTGATGGAACTAGTTTTATTCAGTCTGGGTCTGGTAAAAAACAAAATAAAGAAGTATCTTCTATTCACTTTTGTGGTTCTAAAAGTCTTTGAGGACTAAAAGCAAGCAAACAAACAAATAAACAAAATTTTCCCACTCCCCAGCCCGCTCTCTTGCAAAAACCTGATACAAACATTCAACTCCTAATTTTCTTCTGTGATCTTGATGGTTAATTCCTGTGTGTCACAAGCTCACATCCCTTCCTATGTGCCTTGGCTTTACTTCCACAGAATAGGAGACAAGCAGACTCCCTCACTGCATTTTTTCTCCAGCTTCTCTATTTGAATGGGAAACTTTACAGGAAGGATCTGCCTCTCAGTGCTTTTCCACCTAATGCTATATTGGCTATAAGTGGTTTTTAAATGCTAATCCATTACAACTCATGGAAAACTGAAAAGCTTTTAAGAAGCCATCAGCAACATCCAGTAACACTAGAGCATACCTTCCTTTTGATGTCATAGAAATCTACTTTGTCGGAGACAGTGTCACACATTTGCTGCATTTGTGTGAGACATCTTTTTAAATCCAGAGAAGGCATGAAGTTAGTACCAGGCTAAACTTGGAAAGAGTCACTGCAGGAAAAAAAAAAAAGAAAAATAAAAGAATATGTATCACAAGTATTTTCTATCGTATTTCAAACTCTGTCTGCTAGCATTCAAGTAACAATTCTGATATGCAAAAATCTCCAAATCTTTTAAAGTGCAAATAGACATTTGTGAGCCATCTCAAACAGCCGCAGGATCTCATTCATGCTTATCTTCCCCTTTGGATAATGATTGGTTAAAATATTTTTGAATAATGAAGGCATTGTCAGAAATCAAGTCTATTCACAAAAGGTGCTTGAAAAGAAAATGTTGCTCAAGTTGTTGAATACATTTTTCATTCTGAATAGTTTGTCAGACTATTTGCATCTTAGGGAGGGTGTTGGTTTCCTAGGTGTTTTTAAAATACGTGCCACTTCGTAAATATTTAAATATGCTAATTTTATATTCTTATCATAGAAACTAATTTCGGTCAACAATCTTTTAAAGCATCTTTGTTAATGGGGAGGTATTTTGAAATCTCTGCTGACTACTTCACACCTTGTTTGGTGGTTTACACAGGTGCAGGGTGATGTAAGTCACAATCAAAGGAGAGTGATTTAATTTTTAAGGTTTTTTTTTTATATATTCCCTTTACACAATTGTAATACATAAGAATCATGCGATTTCCATAAATGGAGTTAGTAATTTTTATGGAAAAGAAACAGAGAATTTGTATACAGGTAATCTGCTTTCAGTGAGCAGCTCCCCCCTCCCACATGCAGTCTAAACAAAAGTGATTTTTGTATGGGATGTTTTAGTATGAAGGAATCAAACAAATTTGGGGTTGCCTTTT
>VWZN01019500.1:94062-105942 GCA_013396955.1 Regulus satrapa | reverse complement strand
AAAAAAAACATTTGGGGGGTTTTTTTTTTTTTTTTTTTTTTTTTTTTTTTTTTTTTTTTTTTTTTTTGTTGCTTAGCTTTGCTTTAGAGGTTATATCATCCTAGCTGTTATTATTTAAAAAATAGACTGTAAATAACAGCATCAAAGAGAATTTAGAGTAAAAGTTTTCTTTCTGAAAAAATTTACAAACATAATATCTAGTTATCAACATAAGCTACAGAGAATTAGAATTTAAGTATGTTTTATTAGCATTTGCAGATCTAAAGAGCACATTGAGATCAAATGACCAATAAAGCTTTCATTTTTTAATCTCTAATCAAAAGAATTTCAAATCCTTTGGTATTTAAAATATACAGAGAATCCCAGACACTAAAATATTCAATTCTTTAAATACTGTTCCATGCTCCTTTTCTTTAAGGTCAACATTTTATTTAGAAATCTCTCTCTGAGGGTGAAACAAAATCTTAGAAGCTAACAAAGCTGTTGCTCTGCATTAGTGAAATTGCACTCTATAGGAAATAGTTGAAAGTGTTTTTTCTTTCTTCAGGTCTGCCCAAGTTGTAGGTTTTATCAGAGCATCATGTAAAAATTTGTCTGTTGGAGATTGCTTAAATTAAAACATTATACTATATATTATTTCATCGTATCATACTATATTATAATATATCATGCATAATATAATCTGTCATAAAGAGGTGCATGGGTTTCTTTGTAATTGTATTCATGTTAGCACAATACTACTCACCTGCAGTCACTGGAATTCTCTTGTTGACAACTTTTGTAACATAAAAAGTGAATTTAACTGAAGTGCAGAATCACAGCATGATTTAGGTGTGCAAGGATTTAGTCTCATTCAATCCTCTTTAAACGTGGAAAAAACTCTGAAGTTAAGGTTTACCTCAAAGTAGCACCACACTGCTCCTTATCCCATCAGCTCTGGAAAACCTCCAAGGACTGGTGTTCAGTCACCTGAGCAGCCTGCTCTGAGAGGTGCCCATAGGCACCCTTGCAGCAAAGACTTTTTCCTCTTGTCTAAACTGGAGTTTCCTTCTTGCAGTGTTGGGCCATCCTTTCCTTGATCATCCCTTGTCCTTCCTCTGTGCTCCAGGAAGAATAATCTGCCCCTGTCTTTGTGACTGCCTTTTGTGTAGTAAAGGCTGCTATCTGATGCCNATATTTTCTCTTTCATATACAAACTACAATGGGGGATTTCTGAATCCAAGACTAAATGGCAAGAAGCAGGAGATAAAGAGCCAACAGAGTTGCCCAACCTGTGAAGCAGATATTTAAACTTTCTGAGAGCAATTGTAAATACATGTTTGAATTTATAATTGAGGGCTGCTGTTCATAGACCAAGAGTATGTATGAGTAGTCCATGAATGAATACCTCACTGGCAATCTGGCCAACTCTGTGTAAGGGAAGTGCACTGATGAATATATACCATATGTTTAGATTGTGTAAGTGGATGCAACCCTCAGCGATTTCAGAGAAGCTATCCTTGTTTACACCAGCTAGGAGCTAGCCTTGTGCATATAATTTTCAGCTGAATAAATGCAGATGTTAGCTTTATACAAAAGTTACAGAGTTTCAGGTTACCTTTGTTGAACAAGGAAAATAACCCACAAGTTTGGATTTGGCAGCACTGCACTGCACTGCTGTCTGAGAAGAGACATAGGTTTGGAAGTGAATGTGGCATTTTTTGAGCCTTTGGAAAAAACCCAAATGTTCGTATGTCCTACTGTACAAGAACACTTCCAAGGCAGAGAGAAAAAAAAAAATTAAAAGGAGGCTATATGGAACCAGAAACAGGGAAATATGGCAGGATAATGTGTGTACCTGAAACTTCACAAATTGCACGCCTCTGTTTGGCCAAAATACACATAACTGCATCACCTACAGCACTGGCATCCTAAGGATGCTTACCAAGGGCAAGTTGAATTTTCTTCAAATCTGTGTTCAATTTATTTACACGCACTGCAGACATTTTGGGCCTTCCTGCAGATACTACCATTATCTAATGACAGATGCTATAATAAAATTTTGACTTGGGATTAATAATTCCAGCAATCTTCCTGAAGGAATTGAGGGCTCACAAAATAGAAGGGTTTCCCAGAGCAGAAAAAGAGTTGTTAAGGACTAAACCTTTAGTTATTTAACTGCACTAGCAAGATTTTAAAGCCCTTGAGAGCATGTCAATTAGACATGAAAAATGATGATGATTTATTTTATTTCATTATAAGAATACATGATGTTTTAAACCTTGCTGACTTTTTCAGCAGTGTTTGCAAGAAGATCTGGGATAAACAGCAAATGAATAATACTGCTGACTGCAATCTAACCAGGCAAAAGTCTTTTGGTACAAACTATCACAGACAAAATTTGCTGGTGCTACATGTGCCAGCCAGCTTGAATGAGTGATGGACCAGGATTCCAAGGCTCATTGTAACTTCAGAAGAATATAGATAAAGATGCACCTGTATCATTACTATCATGTATATGCTGATCAGTATAGTATCACTGCTTGAAGATTGTATGACTCATTCTCTGATGTTTTTTTTTTATCAGTAATATCTGCAAATGCAATCAACCCAATAGTAAAGCTTATGAAAAACCAAAATCTTGTTTTGTTTCAGTATGTTGTGAGATTAAAATTTCAGTCCTCATGTTAGGGCTCCGCACAGAGTGATTAAATAAAAATCCCAAGGCCTCTGTCCTATAAAAGGCTAGAGTAGCTTGGCAGGTTGAATCTTCCAGGTCTTTTGTTCTATGATCACACTGATCTAAAAGGTATTGTGGAAAAAATAATTATTCCTCAATGCAAGAGACTTTTCCACTGGCATTTTATGTGATGGGGAAAAAAAAAAAAGACTCACTCTTAACCAGTGAACTGCTTTTTCTGCAATATTATGTGCTTCACTTCTCCCTTTCTCTTTATTTACTGTAAGATTTGCTCAATGATTTACTCACTGGAATAAATTTACTAGGGTGACAAGTTTCTCTAATGAAGATAAAGACATTTAGATCTGCAAAGCTTGCTATGGTTTTTCTCTCTCTACTTTTCCTGCTAATAAGAGTTTACTTCCTGCCTGAGTTATGGGGGTAGAGACAGCTCTGAATGCCAAGCAAAAACATGCTGTATCCATTTGTGCTTTTAAGTAATTGCCCTGTGTCTTTGACTTTGGTTGCCTTGATGGTAACTTCCTGTGCTGGTAGCCAGTACACCATACAATTTCTATAAGTCTCTCTCTTTGATCTTCTCTTCAAACTACACCTTATTCTGGTTTTCCAGCTAAAATTAGTTATCCTACTGGCAGTCCTGCTCTTTCTTACAGTACTTTAAAATCGTCCACCCTCAATTTAAATGCTGACTTTAATAAGACAATGTAAATTGCTCTATGCAGCTATTTTATTTTTACAGTACTTCTTTGTCCTTTGGAAAAAAAGTCTACATTTTGCCTGTTCATATTTCATTTTCTCAGGACTATATTCTCAGCCCCTGAACGAAAGTCTTTACACTGTGGACTATAATAGTTACACTATTAGCTGTAAAAGTAGAAAGTATGTCACTGATCTCTTTTTAAGTGATCAGTATCCATCTTCAGTTCCTTTTAAACTAAAGTCAATCAATAGAACTAAGGAAGAGTGATAACATTGCACACCTTGTGCATGCGAACAGTAATTCCTGCCAAAAATTCTTTTTGGAACTTTGGAGGAGCTGTTTCAATAAGAACTAAAAGCATGGTAATGAAATATACATATAGTTCAGGAATTATCTCCATTCTCCCTTACAGCAAGAGCAAATGTCTACTCTTTCTTCTCAATTCTAATTCATATAAGAAATTAGAAGACCAACATCTCTGAGAAATTATATCAAGCTACGCTTTCATTGTCTAGGAAAAAGATACATGAGCATAGAATGGGAGATTCTGGCACTGTGGTTGTAGTTTGGTTCAATGGAGCTCTGAAATCAGGTATAAAAAGTTTCTGTAAAAAGTATATTCTTCAACTAAAAAAACCCCAACAAACCCAGTATTTGCAGCACATAGGAACGCAGTGACTACCAGCACAGTCCTGCAACACCCATTAAATTAGTCACATCAAGACATCTCCTGCCTTGTTAATGTGGAAGATTTTAGATTGAGTTCCTAAGCCACTCTCCCAGTTTTTGGCTGAGGTTTTGTTTCAACAGACAATAAACATTCCAGAGTTTCAAGCTGTTTTCTTCAGATGTTGTGAGACAAAGAGATAGAAGTCAGTTCTTGGTACTTTTCTTAGAAAATACGACCAGGGCAGTTGTAAATGGCAACTGTACAAATGTGTCATAGAAAAATATCCTTTACCAGACATTATTTATTGGGAAATAATACCTTATCCTCTTCATTGGACCACACCTGAATATAGCCAGGTATAAGTACTCCACTACCCAAGTTGCTGTAGGTGAGAACTCCTTTGTGAGCTGAGTGTCTCTCTCCCATCTCTGAAACATGGCAGATAAATTCAGCAATGAAATCTCTGTTATAAACTCAGACAGTTATTATTATTTTGACTTTTAGTAGTCTCACAGGTTTAAAATACACTTGACTACTTCTACAGTTCTTTTAACCTCATTGATACAGAAGTTCTATGGAAACAAGAGCTCACAGTCCATCAGTGGTCAAGAAGATAAATAAAATATGGAGAGGTTTTAGGAAAATAAATAAAGAAACTAAAAATTCATGCTCAAGCTAGTGCATGATCTCTTGTTTCATAATGTGTTTACCTTGGTATCTCAAAAAAAAGAAACAAGGGGCAATAAGGTTGAATGAAGATGTAAAACATCTTTCACAAAAGAAACAGCTGAGCAGGTTGGATCTCCTCAACCTACAGAAGAGAAAGTTTATGAATATGATAAAGATCAGCAAAATAATTAGCACCATAGAGAAGGTAGATAGGGATCTATTCTTGTTTTTTCCAGTACAAGCTCCATCAACTAGTCCCCATGTATTACCATCTCAGAGTAGAGAATTGCAAAACAAACAAAAAGCAGTGATTTTTCATGCAACAGTTTTATGACTGTGTAGTTCTTTGCCAAAAGATGCTTTGTTTGCAAAACATTTATATGGATTAACAGATAGATTGAAGGAGCACTTATAAATAGGTCTGAAAGTAGATTTAGGCAAGCAGAATACTATGGGTGAAATATCATAGCAGCTTGGTCTGATTCTCTTTTTCCTCATATTCCCACAGGTGGACATTTCTTGTGACATCACTGGGTTAGATGGACTCTCAGAGCAGTGTTGCTGATTTTATATGTGATGAAAACTATCACAAAAAAAGTATATCCCTATAGTGATGCTGCCATGATGATGCTGCGTGAAAGAATATGGATTTCCTAGTTACCTGGAATTTGGAGAAAAAGAGGATGTGTAAAGTAGGGATAATATCTTGTGTCATGACTTGTGTGACAAGAAATTTTTTCATATGGAAAGGGATCAGTTTTCTTGCAATTCATTTTGTTTTCTTAAGAAAACCGATTTAGTTATGACATGCCTGGGGATATTGACTCATAGAGCAAGCAGACATATGGAAGCTCTGAAATGAGGATTAATAAGTAAGTCTTCTTCAGACTTAGTAATTAAATTGATCTTACTGTCTTCTGGTAGTTTGGTGATGAACCATAAAGCTGGATGAGACATGAAGTTGATCATGTGCTATTATTAAGTACCCTATAATTTATTTAAGGACTGATCTTGAAAAGTGAAAACACTTCTGCAACATCTGAAGACTTGCAAAATTGCAAGGCTTAGCACTTAGCTAAATTGGTGATTAGCAAAAGCAGAGAAGTTAGCCCTATGGTCCTGGGCAATTTCCAACTAATTGAAAGTACTGTGTATAGTGGTCCCTGAATTTTCTCTCTGGTTTAGTATGGAGACAATATTTTTTCAAACCTCCTCCCGGAAAAATTGTGTGCTAAGTTAGAAAAAGTCATGCTTCATGTAGCTGCATTCCAACACAACAGAAATCCAGAGAATGATAGCACATCTACAGAACTGAGATCTCCTAGATAACTAAGTGTAATGCACTGACTTTGTATAAGGGATCAAATCATACAGTGATTTTTTTTTTCCTAATGTATCTAATATATAGACAGATAAACAGGTTCCACTGAATGGCCTAGAATCATAGGCTGTAACAATAGACATTATGTATTTAGAATATGAAAGAATAAGAACTTTTTTCATACAGCTCATGAGCTTTTGGTAAGGGAATGTCAGAATGTTAGAACAGAGATCTATTATAAAGAAGTAGGAATCCTCACGTCAAAATAAAGGTCAGTTATTGAACAATACATAATTGTATAGGAAAAAGAATGAAATCACTTCCTGTGCCATGTAGTGGCAGATTTTTTCTACGTGCTCATGAGAGGATGTATAAGATTTGCAGATGATGGGCTATATCTCCCATATTGGCAGCTCTGAGTATCCTGACTGTAGACAGTACAGTCAGCAGGTTCAGTGGGGTGATGTCAGTTTACTCCTAATGAAGTCTGGGTATGATGTTTAGAGCTTTTGAGATCTGTTAGGACTGTGGAAACAGACATTATTTCAGGTAACATCAGATAAAACACTGCCATGATATAATAAAGTATTAGGAGATGGCCACAGTTATTTTAATAAATGTACCCTTTCGTACAAGCCACCTCTGGAACCTTGTGACTACCAAAATAAAATCTAAGATCTCTCAGACCAAAATTTCTCAGCAAGCCCAGGTACAGGCTTACTGATTGCATCAAAGACAGAAGGATGCATGTGGATTTCTGATGGTGCAGGGGAAGGGGATCTGTCCTGTGGCTGTGAGAGCAGACCAGCAGCTTCCCCCTGCCTGCCTCAGCACAGGTTTCCATGGCAGTCTGGGCTCCAGTGCTGGGAATCCTGGGGGTGAACAATAAAGAGTACTTTTACAATACCCCCTTACTCCACTGATGTGTCTAACTCGCCTTTCTCACTTTTGCGTGTTAGCAGCAAGCACTGATATAGGTTTGAACTTTCAGGTTGGAATTTTTTCTATTAACAAAGACGGTTCTCTGTACCTTGAAGCTCTTAGGGGGAAAAGTTTTAATTCTACATCCTCAATTCCTATCTGTTCAGTAAAGATGCAAAAATATTTCAAGATGTTTTATCATACACTTCTATGCTTGACAATGTGAATTCTTTGAAATGTTTGGCAGCAAGGTGTCTGTCAATTGTTGAAAGGCTGTTTCTGCTTGGAGGTTGTGTTTGGTTCACTATGAAAAATCACAACTTAAAGTTCTTTAGTAGTTCCTCTTTTATTTTGCTAAGGATTTAATTTTCACTAAGTCCCCCTTCTATTCTAGAAATAGATTATTAATGCTGCTAAAACCTGTAACATGTGCCTATTTCCACTTTATAAAGAGCAAAATTTTGTCACTAGTTACTATCCTTCTGCAGTATTTTATGTTTCTGAGCATAGTTTGAATGCATTGGGTTGATATGAATAAGCTATATAATACCTGACATTCCTGGAATCATGTATTCAGAAAATGGTTGGGGTAGAAAGGACCTCAAAGATCTAGTTCCAAACCTCTGCAATGAGCAGGGACAGCTGCCACAACACCAGTCTGCCTAAAGTCCTGTCCAACCAGGCCTATGGGGCATCCTCAACTTTCCTGGGCAACCTGTTCAAGTGTCTTTCCACTCTCACCGTGAAGAATTTCTTCCTTAATCTAAGCTGAGGCTGCTGTCTTGCAGTTGGAAGCCATTCACCCTCGTCTTGTCACCACATGCCCTAGTAAAAGTCCCTCTCCAGCTCTCTTGTAACCCCTTTTAGATACTGGAAGATGCTCCCAGGTCTCCCTGAAGCCTTCTCCAGGCTGAACAAGCTAAACACTCTCAGCCGGTCTTCATGGAAGTGGTGGTCAGCCCTATAATTATCTTTCACTGGGATTAGATTTTTGTGTTCTTATCTCTTTGAGATAATAATTTCTGTTTGTTCTAGATTTCATTTTGTTTTCCAAAGGAGTGTTATTTCTGCCTTTTCATAAATAAGATGCCTTTCTATATACATTGGCATGTCGTGGTCATTATCCTCAGTAACAATGCACAGTTGTATCTGAGGATGTGCTATGAAGGTAATAGGATTGTGCAGGTGTAAGCAAAGGAAAATCATAATGGTAACAGAAAAATAGAAGTTTGTCTGCTGAATATTTATGGATACGCTGAAGAGCACAGACAAAACATGCAAGGCATTACCTAAATCTAGGGACAGGAATGGGAAAAATAACTAGTGTATTTGATTTGGCATCAATGACAACATTCACAAGTTAAAATAAAATTGAATTTCAAAGTAAAAATAGTAATTAAAAATCAGTTTGGATATCTGGAGCATTGGTATCTGCTTAGGTTAAAATGAGTATTGATTGTTACATATGCAACGTATTCTAAATTGTTTGCTCCTTGTGCTTTTTGACAGCAAATTTATTTATAGTTAGGAATTCAGTTTCCAACATAAAGGGGTGAGGGTTTTGAACTCTCTTAGCTAACAGACCGATTGTTTGTGTAAATGTTGATGGGATTTTGTCTCCTCCTTTCCTAGTACAATAATTGCATTTCTTTAAAAGCCACACAGAACTTCAAAAACTCACACACCAAACAAAAACTTAAATGGCTCAGTGACCCTGTTAAATGACTTAAGTTGATGTCTGTTGTTACCAGCTCTCTTTATGCTTAAGGGAAATGGCTGGTTTTGGTTTGGATTTTTTGTTGTTGTTTTGTTTTTTTTTTTTTTTGCAATAGTTGTTACATCTTAGGTCAAGCCCGTTGTTCAATGTCCAGATAAAGAGGAAGCCTGACTTTATGCCATGAGTCACTGATCCTATGATGGGAGCAGTGTGCTTTCATTTGGGGCTGGGAATTTTGAAGCATAAATGAGTGAGCTCAGCATCAAACAGTGGATCCAGCAAATGTGTGGGGAGACTGGACATGACACAGATAGGAAAGACCAGTGACATATATGTTGATATTTCCCACTCAGAAAAAAAAGGCATGCTTTTTTTCTAATAATAATTAGGGTCACAATAAGTTTCTGTTGGGACTTAACATAGTGTAACATGTTTGTCATGTTAGCTAAGTTTAATGAATCCTTAACATACTTGGAAAAATATTGAAAGTGCTTCAATGCTTTTGTATTTTGTATCTTGGGGATATAGTACATAATTTTTTTTTTTCTCTAAAATGCCACTGTGAAATTCTTCATGTCATTACAAACTCTTAAAATGGTAATTTTTTATTTTTCATATTTCTGATTTTCTTCTTTTTCCTGGTAGAAATAGAAACTGTTGTGAGAACTGGAATCATTTGTTGTCTTCTGTCTTGTGGTTTTTGATTGATGGTTTAGCTGAGAGATTTTCAGATGCTATGTAGACAGACAGAGCTACTACCAAAGCCTTAATGGGATTTTCAGAAGTCTCTGGCTTATTCTGATTTCACTGGGAGATAGGACGATCCTGCTAGGCATCTGTAGGCCACCAGGCATTGATTTGTTTTTGCATTCCTCTGCCAAAAATGTGTTATAAACCTTGGCATTTGATCCTTACTACTGTAAGTATTTAATCTCATTATATTTATATATTATTTCACAGGGAATTTGAATCAAATCTCTCTTGGGAGATAATTCTTTAATTTATTCTTCATATATCTGTATTCTTCTTCCATGTGCTTTTATTGGGTTGTTGGCTACTAATCCTGCCAACGAGTCTGGGGCAAGGCAATGAAAGTACCTTCTCTCTCTCTAATTGCCTTTTTGCCTCATCTTTTCCAGATAACTAATAAGGTGGGGTGGTAAGAGTGATTCCCTTGATGATTCTTCCAGCAGAGGAAGATGAAAAACTAGCTTGTTAAATGACCTTAACCTCATCAAGGTGTAAGCAGAAGAGCTCATCTGGGCATTTTACAGAGAACCAAGTGAAGAAGTTCTCAAGCATCTGAGGAATTGCACCTACACCTGGTGATCATGTGTTGTGTAGGTGACTAAAAAGATTGTGTCTTCCTGCCTCTCTGCTCACACCCCCCTCGAGCTACTTTACAGGGCTGTGCCTTCCTTTGAGCTGATTGCCAAACAGAAAATCTTTGAAAGAGAGGCAGGGGCTTAATCTCCTCTCCTCTTTACTGTTCTGCTAGTTAAGGATGTGCTCAGGAACTCTGAATATCTCTGCACTTCCAATGCCTGTCCTTGGGCTTCTTCTCCCGTGGAGGAATGCTGTGTTCCACAGTGTCTGCAGCTTTACTGGAGAAGTGCTACCATAGCTTCAGTCAAAGCTAATCTTTAATCTTTACAATTTCTACTTAATCATATGCAAATATGTGCTAAAGTCTAAAAGTTTGCTTGAATTACTGTGCTGCCTCTTTAGTAGGAGATAATGGTCGGGTGATTAAGGGCAAGGAAAAGGTGCTGTTATGGAAGCTTTACTTTATAAAAAAGAAGTTGACAAGTCTGCAGAGGTGATTCTGGCTCTTTTGACCTGCCAAGCTGTGAATAGCCACTTCATATTCACTCAGCAGTGATGGGGCATGTTTACTTTTTAATGGCCATATCCCAGAAAGTATAACAACTGGAATGTGTTGCTTCTGCCACACATATATTGTGTACTGAGTGTTGCTAGGCTGCTTTGAGCTTCTTAGTGGCACCAATGCGCTATAGAAAAGGAAACTAAAAAAATAGGCAAGGAAAAACAAGCCCTATGCAACTGACTTTTTGTTACAAGAACTTTCATAATATTTTAGGATCAAGTATTGAATATTCTCCACGTATTTAATGATCTGCTCAGAGCCCTGATTTTTTTTCAGAGGTATTTAAAATCTTATGTCCTCCTTCAGCTCATATTGATAAGCACTAGAGAAGTTGTGTCCACTTCCCAACGTCTTCAGTAGCAAACTCAGTGTCTCATAAGAATAATCCATAAATCAGTCTATCTGTCTTTGTGTGTTATTACTCAAGTAGGGAGAGCTACAACAAGAGCAAAAAATACTAGCACTGAGATGTCTGTAAGCTGTAATGCACACTGGCAGAAAAAAAGAAAGAACCTTTATGGCTGAATATAAAAACAAAAGTCCAGGTCTTTTCTTTTTGACCTGATGGTTCATTTCAATCCTGGCTGGTTTTTTACCTTTTAGCAGTAGTGTAAACACTCTCCAAAACTCTTCTGTTCTTAATGTTAATATAAAAGGGATTTATCAGTGATACGCTAATTTTCTATATCATTAAAACTAAATCCAAGTTGGCCTCAGTCAAAGCCTTTGGCCATCATCATGCAGAATCATTGCTAGAATCTGTTGCAGAGAACAGCTAATGTAAAAGTACATGTTAAAGAAGTGATCAGGCAAGGTCTCCTGATTACAAAGAATTCAAACTAGAAAACATAGTGGTTGCTCTCCATACAGCAGTTGAGGAACTGGATCTAAATCACTCCAGACTTATTGAGTGTCTTTCAATGGTTTTGTGTTTTGTTTGTGTTGTTTTGTTTAGAGAACTATTGCCAAGTCAGAGATCTGGAACTTATTATAATTGGTGTATGATATATACAATAAAAAAAATAGCTGACTGAAATCTTAACCGAAAAAAAAGAAGCAAAAACTGCCTTGATGATCACAGACACAGCAAGAAATAACAGGCAGCTCTTTGTGTAACCTGTGTCATTGAAAATTACTTTTTTTTTTTTTTTTCTATCTTTGTTTTTACCCTTCTGCACAATGTTGAGTCACTAATTTCTTTTTCTTAAGAACTTGCCTTTAGGAACTGTCAGTCTTCTGACAAAGAAGTCTTTCAGGTATATGCTGTGCCTTTGGTGGATATTTAAGCTTATTTTTTTTTTCTTCTTTTTTTTT
>VWZN01019500.1:52364-67352 GCA_013396955.1 Regulus satrapa | reverse complement strand
AAAGGAAGAAACAACACTTGTATCCCACTGTAAGCCAATGAGAAGGGATTAAATTGCGCCCTGAGAAGGTGACAATAGTTAGTGTCATCCCACCCAAAGGCCACAGGGGATGCACAGATACTTCATACTCTCGTTTGAGACACCAGCTTTCCTTGGGTGAGGTAATAGAGCAGCTGTGCAAGCACAAAAGACAAAAAATATGGCTTGAAAAAGCCCCAAGAAACCAGCACACTCCCTCAAGACCCGAAACATGCTTTACATTTGACCCCGGAGCCGGGAGAGCCAGCAGACACAGCGCCAGAGTGTTCCTGGAGAAAGGGAAGATGCAATGACACAGAAGGAATGTGGAAACTTGAAAATAGACTTGGCAGCAAGTGAATAGCTGAAACTGGTGACCAAATGATGGATGGGTAATATGAAGTGACAATGAACAGAGAAAATTATTTCCCTGTGGAGCAAGCCTTTTTGGGCCTGTATCTATTGCCTGTAATTTATTTTTGAATGCAATTCTGCAGTTAATCATTTAGTCCTGAGGCATCTGCATCAATTTGTGAGGCCTTTTCATGTTTATGCAAGGATTTCTATGTAGATTTTATAGACCATTCATGGAGGGGCTTTTTTTTTTTTTTTTTCCTCCTGGTGTTTACACCACATTAAGGGCTAAGTCTTTCTTATTACACAGAGGTGGACAAAGAATGTCTCGCAGATTTCAGCTTCTGCTTTTTTAAAGTAACTCATTCTTACAAACTAAAACCACAGCCTATATATATTAAAAACTCTTTGAAAAAAGGTTGGTTATTTATTCTGTGATCTGTATAACCAGATGAGGACAGGTGAGTCTAGAAAGAAAAAAATTTCCAATCAGACTTTGTTTCCCTAAATATTGAAGTCCAAATTAATCATTAAAATACAGAATTTACTGAAAACTGTGCTTGTACTGTAATTCCTTACCAGAATTTGCTCCAAAAAAAGTTTTAATGGAAACAGATGACAGTATCTTTCAGAGGACATAATCTTTGAATGCAGTTTTGGGTGTGATAATTCACTCCAAATCATTAACTCTGTCTTAGAACTCTCTTTTAAAAACTGCCTGGACATATTATTGAACACTGAATCCTGTAGGAGACAAGAATTTTTGTGGAAGGCACAGAGAATCTGCATCACGGCCAGTTCAGTGAGGAGCAGCACTCCAAAAGGAGGTGCTGGGTATTTGCATGCATAGAAACACATTTTTTATCTAGTGTCATCTGTTTCAATTAAAACTTATTTTGGAGCAAATGCTGTAATTTAGAAAACAAATGAAGAGACTTTATTAGTCTCCTGGTTGCAATAACTCATTTATCTCTCATTATAAATTAAATTTACTATTAGCTTGGTAAATTAGAAATATGCTAAACACATAAAATATCTGTCTTTGCTAAGTCTTTTAAAACACATCAAGGGTAGAACTGAAATTATAGCACCCGCCATAAAAAAACAAAACAAAACAAAACAAAACAAACAAAAAAAACCCAACCCAACCAAAACCAAACCAAAAAAAACAAAACAAAAAAGACTCCAAAAAACCACAAAAAACCCCAAAAAACTTTAGTGCAGCGACTGAGCAATTATGTCCATCCCAGAGAAAGGAATATGATGTATCAGTTCTTTTGGGTGGCATTGCTGAGAAATACTGACTTTTTAATGATGTTTGTGGAGCAAAGAGATGTAGTGGAGTACAATTAGAAATGCTGTGCAGAATTGAAGGAGAGGGAAAAGCTGCTAGGCAGGACATCCTGGCCACTGTATTTGTTACCCTGGTGAACTACACAGTTATGCCTGGACATTTGTTGTGCCCTTTCTTGCATTTTTATGCATTTATTTGCAATCTCTTGGTTGCAATTATTGCAAGTATTGCAATTTATGTGGTGGACCGTGCTGTTAGTTCCAACTCAAGACTTGTTGGTAATCCTGCTGCAAGAGGAGGCAGTGTTAGCAGGGCACACCCAAGGGGCACAGGCTCATTTCAGTGATGCTGAGGGCAGGTTACCTGCTGCAGCAGAAGTGGCCTACCCTCAAATACCCAGCAGCTACAGCTTTACTGGGATTCTGGCAGTGAAGAGCTCCAGTTCCTGCCCCAAAGGAGGGGTGGGGATGGGGTGCTGCTGTTAGCTAGACAGGGTCCCCACTGTGCCTCTGAGCCACTCTGGCCTCACTGACAGCAAAACTTCTCATGGAATAGATGGACTCAACCCAAAGCTGCCTCAGCGGCATCTTTGTCAAAAAGGCAAATCCCTTTTTTTTTTTTTCGTTCCCAATTTAGTGGATTTACTGTGTGACCTTAAATCCAGTTTTCACACTGAATTTGTGGAAACTTGATGGTTAAATCTGTCTTTCTCCCCCACTGTATTCATGCACTCATTTGGAACTTGTACCTCCAAGGTTTGGAAGTTATATGTATAACAGAACTCCTATAGAACTGTGTAACTTCTTATACAGGAGTCTACCTACAGAGCTGCAGAGATCACCAGGATCAGCCATGCACTTGGCCAACAAGGGACAGAAGTGGAATGAAATCTTTTATCTCTTTATCCCTGAGATTGTAGCAGTTATCATTATGATTGTTGGTTTAACCACTGCTAATGAAAACTATGTATGTATGAGGAACAGGAAGAAAAATAAAAGTCCACACAAGCTTTATGAATACAACTTATGAGGGTTTTTGTTTGTTTGTTTGTTTGTTTTCCTTAAGCTTTACTGCTGTAGCTGTTCTTTTGCACTGGAACTCTTATCCGTGCTGATTTGTGGCCTTACAAATTGGGCATCATAGCTTTTCTAATCTGACCACAAAGATGCTGATGAGACACGTTTCTGATTGCAAACAGTATTATTCTTGTCTTTGAAAGGCCAGATAATAAAACTATAATATTCTTTCTTGTCTATATAACAAAGGCATAATTTATTACATTATCTATTTCCTGTTACTATCATATTTGTCAGTATAAGCAAAATAAAAAATTATCATAATTATTATCTGCAAGACACTTAAGGGTTGTCAAATTGTTTGCTCTTCCAAGGAGTATTTCCAACCACTATTTCTAGCTCCTAACATAAGTGTTGTGCAATTTATAATTTCTGTTATTAAAAAAAAAAAAAAAAAAAGAAAAAAAAAGCCCGTGCATTAATGTGACAATTTGATATATTGCAAATAAGCATCATTTTTTTGCATGGGTCAGTGACAAAAAAAATCAGATTAGGATGTAGTTGAAGCCCTGGTTTTGAGCTCAAACTTTTATCCCCCCTTGAGAGAGGGAGAGGTTATTACTCAGAAGCAGAGCTTGTAACAACATCAAGTTTTGTATGTCACAGGCTTTTAGTTAATATGAAGTCATGAGGAAAAAATGTGTATTCACTTTCCCCAAAGCAATACACAGATCAGCAGGTGCTGCATGTAGCATGCACAAAATCAGGCATATGGCAGAATCCAGGCAGCAGATTGCACACTCGAGGAACACAGTGATCAGGACCCGTTGCTCTCCATTTGTCATCCAGAGTAGAAGAGCATAAAGAACTCTAGCACTGATTTTTCAGCTTTAATCTTTTCAAAAGCCAGGTCAAAAAGCATACCATCTCCACGATTATGATACTTCTGATGTCCTAGCTGCTGGCACAGGCCTGTGGTCTCCCTTCTTGGTGCAGTCCCAGCCATGCCGGTTACCACTGTAGCATGAGCTGGGAGTGAAGATTCGTCACTATTTGCCCCCTAAAAGGCATGTTCGCTCTGACATATATTTAAAGGCATCCTACCCTGCATATTTGTTTTGCAATCTACTCACAATTGGTCTTTTTCTGATTAAGATTTATGGAGGGCTTGCAGACAAGGAACAACCTTTTCAAGAAGGGCTGTGGACAGATGCTTATTCATCGTGATTCTACTGACTCTGATGTGTTCATTGAGAGCAATATGAACCAAAATATTCTGCCACAAGGCTTTTGGTTTTTTTTTTTTTTTTTGTTTTTTGTTTTTTGTTTTTTTTTTTTCAAGAATTTGAAGAAATTAAAGTCCAGAGTATTGAAAATTTAAGTTTTTAATGCATTTCTTTATCCAGAAAAGTCATTCAGGCACGTGCTGGACTTCACACAGAAAGCCCCAAGGTGAGGCCATTGCTCACAAAAGATATCTATTCAAAATATTTTGACTTCAATAACAAAAATTCTTAACACAACTCAGGCTTAAGTTGCTTTAAAACTGTATCCTTTGAGTAATCCAATTTGCAGCACAGCCATATAAAACAGTTGCATTGGTTGGATCAGCTGGAATGGTGTGATACAATAATTGGAAAAAGCATCTTGAGGTGGGAAAGAAAGGGGTTTGCATTGATTCAGTCTCCAAAGCCAGCATGAAACAATAAGCAGAGATTATTAAGTGGATTTCTACTTATCTAAAATGAGCAAGAGGACAGGTAAATTCCAACTAGGTAAGCAAGAGCTCCAATAGTCTCTTAGAAGAGAGTGCTCGGCTCTCAAACTGTAAAACATCTTATATCTCAGGCTTTTGGAAATTACTCCTGATCAGATTTGTCCTTCCTGGATGAATTTATTAAAGGATTATCCTGTAACTCCTGTTTAGTGCAACTTCCACACACAGGGGGGATCAATGCCTTAAGATCAATGCTTAAATGAACAAATATTCAGAGAGAATAAAATAGTAGCTAACATTAGAATTGTAAAAAAAAAAAAAATAAATTTTGCAAAGACAATGGTATTACACAAATTGTCTTAAGCATTCAAGAGTACAGGTTTTGACATCATCAGTAGAGCTGTACACCTACAGGAATTAATTTGAATAGTTCAGTTTGCATGAATTTCATTGTAGAATAATACAAAGGAAATGGTAGAGGGAAAACTGAAACTGAATATGAAAACAGTCAATGAAATAGGAACCTGTGTGACCTAAATATGAAAAATAACATGGAAAACTAATTTTATATCTTGATAAAGAATAAGGGCAATTGTTTACATGGAGGCTTTGTGTACCACATGACCCAATTGTGTACCACAATTTTTTTCTTAGATTAAACATAATGAAGAACCTCAAGTTGCCTGCAAATACAACTTGTAATTTCTGCTGTGCATATGTAGTGTGTTCTATGGACACCCAAGCAAATCAAGTCAGTAGGGCAGAAGCCACAGGACACTACACTGTGGATCCCAGAGCTGTATCAGCTTGTCCCAAAACAGTAGCATCACATGAGACCAAAGGTCATCCTGAATTAAAGAATGATGACTCTTATTTCAAAACAGTCCTGTGTATATCACTATTTATTGAACAATAATAATTTCTGGATTGCTTTCCCTGTAACACACTACCTCAATATATAAATACATGTATGAATAGTAAGAATAAAGAAAATCCACTAAAATATCAAGACCTGAGAACTAAAATAAAATTTTGGCATCCTAAACAAACCATATAATATTTGACTTATTTCACATATCTCTTAAAATGTTTCTGCGTTTCTTCAAAATAGCTTAGTTTTCCTTCATAGTAGTCATTTTTTTAACACGGGATTTTTAGTTCTTTGCTTTGAAATACGTGTGAAAAACTTGCCATTGAATAGACTGAGATAAGGGAAAAAAAAAAAAAAACCAAAAAACCACAAAAAACCTCACTTAAGCTTTTTCACTTCCCTAAGAGCTAAAACTTGCATTCAGGTGAAAAAGTAATTGCAAAATTATTCTTTTCCAGCTTTAGTAGTACAGGGAATAGAAAGAACAAATCTCTGGAGATCTGACAAAGGAGCTATGAGAGAAATATAAATGAAAAAAGAAATGAAACAGATCATTTTATAGTGTTAATGATGTGTAGCTATGAAACCCTTGGTTGAATCACCAGAACTACAACACATTTTTCCTGGTTAGCCCCTGGTGCGATATTTAAAAACATTTTACTGGTATAAATGTGAGTCAGTAGTTTCTGTGAAGTCTTGAGTAGTGTTATAAAAACAGCTGAGTGCTCTTTCTTTGCACACAAGAAGGAGTTTCAAGCTGATTTTTTTTAGAAAAAGAAAAAGGTTCGGGAAAACAAGCAAATAAATCTCATGTAGCTAAACTCATTTCATCCTCACAGGCACAGCTGGTTGAGCTCGTACTTGCTGACAGTCCCATTTCAGGTCTGTGTGTGGAAGGTGTTCTGTCCTCTGCTCTGGTCTCTGGTTGCCAGAGACTATAGGCTCACTGACATCAGTAAGATGATGTTCAATGATTTAAGTGAGTTTTGGAAAATATCCCATATTTCTGATCTTCTTTACGTAGAAGAAAATTGTAATTCTTAGTTTGACCCAGAGATAACAGGAGGGTGAATGAATGTGTGGCAAATTATGTGAATTTTTTTTTTATAATATGGACTGGGATCAAAATGTGTATTAATTATTTAAAATATGTATGGTTCATTTATCAAGGTCAGGTCACAGACAGTCTTAAAGTTGGAAATAAGCAAAGGCCTTTGTGAACAGCCTGTCACACTCCTGATACACTTTGTCAGCATGGAATGTTTACTGGCAAGTTAAAAAAAAGGAAATGCTTGCTGCTGGTGGTGGGGAAGCAAAACTGTTCAAAGATAGCTGTGCCATGATAGTGAGCATCCTGTTCACTCCTGCAGTCCCACAGTCCCTGATTGCACTGTGGGGCAATTCCAGTGCACTCCATGCACAAATGTAACTCAGAACATGTGCAAACCAAACCAACAGTAATGGGCATTTTCTATTTCTATGGCAGATTTTTGCTGGCTGGACGAGAACAGATGCTCTCTGGTCCAGCAGACAGCTCCCTGGTCAATCGTTCAAAATGCTTTGAACAAATCTGAACCAGAAGAATGGATTAAAACTATATCAGTTCTTTGTGGCATGTCGCCACAGAGTTTTAGAACTGATAGAAAGGGGGTTTTTGTTTTTCTGAACCCTAGCCTGGTTTTTATGGAACTTTTGTTCCATAGTACCAGATACTAACATGCTGAATGGTTTACAAATAGGATATATATGGTCTCTGCAATATAAATAATAGATTTTTACTTTAAAACGGGATCAAATTATTGCACAAAAAAAAAGAAAAACAAACAAAAAAACCCCCACCAAAAAAACCCCAAAAAACCCAACCAACTTTTCTTTTCTTTTCTTTTCTTTTCTTTTCTTTTCTTTTCTTTTCTTTTCTTTTCTTTTCTTTTCTTTTCTTTTCTTTTCTTTTCTTTTCTTTTCTTTTCTTTTCTTTTCTTTTCTTTTCTTTTCTTTTCTTTTCTTTTCTTTTCTTTTCTTTTCTTTTCTTTTCTTTTCTTTTCTTTTCTTTTCTTTTCTTTTCTTTTCTTTTCTTTTCTTTTCTTTTCTTTTCTTTTCTTTTCTTTTCTTTTCTTTTCTTTTCTTTTCTTTTCTTTTCTTTTCTTTTCTTTTCTTTTCTTTTCTTTTCTTTTCTTTTCTTTTCTTTTCTTTTCTTTTCTTTTCTTTTCTTTTCTTTTCTTTTCTTTTCTTTTCTTTTCTTTTCTTTTCTTTTCTTTTCTTTTCTTTTCTTTTCTTTTCTTTTCTTTTCTTTTCTTTTCTTTTCTTTTCTTTTCTTTTCTTTTCTTTTCTTTTCTTTTCTTTTCTTTTCTTTTCTTTTCTTTTCTTTTCTTTTCTTTTCTTTTCTTTTCTTTTCTTTTCTTTTCTTTTCTTTTCTTTTCTTTTCTTTTCTTTTCTTTTCTTTTCTTTTCTTTTCTTTTCTTTTCTTTTCTTTTCTTTTCTTTTCTTTTCTTTTCTTTTCTTTTCTTTTCTTTTCTTTTCTTTTCTTTTCTTTTCTTTTCTTTTCTTTTCTTTTCTTTTCTTTTCTTTTCTTTTCTTTTTTAGGTGACTTGGGAGCAATGCTAACCTCATGCTTGTTGGCTTTAACTCCATGCTGATATCCATTCATTCAGGCACATTGCATGTATCTATTCTTTGGGAATAGATTGGGAATGGGAATGGGAATGGGAATGGGAAAAATTCCAGAGGGAAGCAGTGTTTTCTCTCCCTTTTTCTTTCCTCAACCTTGAATACTTGCCCAAGCAACAGGGCAAGGAACAGGAAACTGCCCAGGAACCAACCAAACCTGAGTCCTTATCCAGTGGAATGCTGCTCATACTGATCTGCTTGTTCCTAAAAGCAGATTACTCCCTACTTTTAAAAGGTGGTGTCATGATAGGAGAACAAATAGAAACTGTGGCACTCACTACAACTCTCACTCTTCTTCTGAGTGAACATAACTGATATAGGTTTTCAATTTAATTGTAACCTGAACTAAAAATGTACTATTTTGGTAATGTTGTATCACAAAACTTGATTTTGGTGGGGGTTTATCTGCCTTCCATAAACTCCCTTTACTCAACTATGATGGAGTTCAGGAGTCTTTTAAAGGGGAATACATTGATAAGATAAATCTGTGTATGAGACAAACAAGTCAAACATAGAATGACACATACTAAAAACATCAAGTCTGTTGTTTATGTCCTAAGTTAATAATATTTTAGCAGCAACTGAGAGTCTCAGGAGACAGAGATAAGTTAACGAACACCAAGGGACAAATGAAGACTTCTGTGACACAAAAGATATTCTAGTTCTTTGATTAAGGATGCCTGGTTTCTTACCAGCACAAGAAAACACAGCTTTTTTTCCTCAAACCTTTTCTTCTTAACCTCCAATTCACTGGAGGCAGCAATTCAGTGGGGGACTGATCCAGTTCCACTGTAGTCAGTAGAAAAGACGCTGACTGGGATTTGGATCAAGTCCTTACGACACTACAGGGTGGGGTTAACAATGTAAAAAGCTAACATTTCCAGATCTATCTAAGACCAGATGTGCAAGGCAGGAAACCATATGATTAGATTCAAACAATAAATAAAAAAGGAGTTGCCCTTGTTTAGAAGCAATTTCCACCAGTGGAGATTTTCTAACCATGACTGCATACAGCAGGATTCAGCATTAAGTCACTGAGTGGCTGAACCTCTATCCAGCAAAGCCTACTGAATCTTTAGGGAGTCAGGATTAGCTGAAAGAACAAATGTAAGAGACCACTTCATGTCCAGCTAAAGGCAACAAAGGTTTTAGTACTGAACTCTCTTCTGGTTTTCATTTTCAGCATTTTGAGCTAGTTATCTTTTCTGAATCTCCATTGTTGCAAGGTTCTTTTAACTGTTGTAGTCTGTTTCCAGTTAATAAAAATAGGCATTGCTTGAAACAAGACATATTCCTCGAAAGGCATTTTGCCTTCCCTCTCTCCTTATTTTTCTCTTTTCTTCCCTCCCTTCCCTGGATTTTGTCTTACTCTCATTTTCCTTTGTATTTTTCCTCCCCTCTTTCTTTCAACTCATTCACAAAGAAAACTGAAAAACTTAAATTAAAATAACATTTTTTAAAAATGTAAAAAGAAAAAAAAGAAAGAGCCAAAACCAATACCTCAAACCAAACCCAACTGTCTTTTGTGTGACAGCCTTATTGCAGCAATGTAAGCACACTATGGTGGTTACTGAAACAAGCACAATTTGTACCTCTTCTGTCTTCTACACTTTGTATAAAAACAGTTGCCTGTCTAAACTGTGTTGAAAAAAAATCTATTGCAGCTTTTCTTTTCTTTTCTTTTCTTTTCTTTTCTTTTCTTTTCTTTTCTTTTCTTTTCTTTTCTTTTCTTTTCTTTTCTTTTCTTTTCTTTTTCTTTATCAGGTTTATCAGATTTGCAATTCTTTTTCCACTGAGACAAGTGTTTAAAGGAACTGGAGGGCAAATCTGAAATTTTCTAACTTCATGCATGTTTCATATGCATGGATGGAAATTGTGACTGTAACTTTTGAGGTCATTCACCACTGCAAAATATTCAATCAAATGTGCAGTGGTGAGAGAAAGGAGAGGTATGAGGTTACTCATAACTGGATCAGTCCCCAGAACCTAATAATATATTTGGTCAGTGTTTTCAGGATAAAGGGCCCTGTGCTGGCTTGTCTTTAAGATTGAAAGTTTTCACAACTGTGATTAATTGGATCAGCATTTAGAAGTAGCCACTGTGCCAAAGGTGCCTTAGTAGGAGTTGATGTTATGAGTCTTAGACATATTTAAAGCTCTAAATTTACTAGTCACTGTTTTCCCATTTCTTATCACTGTGTAAGTAAGGATTTATATGTTAGCACAAAGGTGGATACTGTCCTTTTTTTATTTCCATTCTTTTCTGTGTCAAGGAGGAAATAACACACACCTGGAATGGGAACTTCTACTCAAAGAACAGTTTGACAGAACAAAACACTACTGCTATAAATCCCAAGGCAGATGCTGTGAAAGTTTCTCTCTACCATGCCTAGTATCTCGTTTACTACTATAGTCAAAATATCTCTATATTGTGGCAATAGTAACTTAAGGATAAAGTTAGATGCTGTTTTTTTCTCCTTCACAGAAGAACATATTGTGGAAACGTGACCTTCCTAATAAGAAAATTAACCAAATTTTTAATGCCTAAAAATATAGGTTTAGAAAGTAAGAAAAGTGACAACATTCTTAAATAATGTATGGAACTAATACGGTGTAGAAGGCAGAAGATCAGCTTCTAGGCTGTAGTTCAAAACCTCTGCAGAATATGTATGCACAGGAGAAATCGATTCTTCAGCTTGATGGAGGTCAGCCTCTTCCAGCTGAGGTCATTCTGATTCGTTTGGGCAGCTACCAAGCCAGCTGGTAAGCAGATGCTTTTTTATATGTTGATGGTTTATAATAAATTAGGCCAAATACTGATTGTGGTTGATGCAAGAAATCTGATAAATACAGCCTTGTGTTTTCTTTAATTTTCTGTTTGAAATTTTTAGGCAGCAAAAATATGCTTAGGAAAAGGAAGTTGACAACATATAAAAACCATGAACTGAAACTGTGCAAAAAATTTTTCTGAGCCATCCCATCATTGCTACTGTGCAATTTCTGGTGGCTGTTTGCAAGCACTCTGTGTCAAAAGTGCCATTTTTCATTTATTTTGCAGTAATTCCCTAAGGTATAAAACAAGTCCAGGGTGTATTCCTTCCTCTCAAGGTTATGTGTATCTAACTACAAGGCAGATATTCTCTTGCCATTTTTCCAAAAAAATCACAGTGTCTGCTGTAAAAGCTGCATTTACTCTTTTAGAAAGATATTGCTCAGGATCAGTCACTGCACTCAGTTCTATTTCATTCCCTTTCCCCTCCCCAGTCTGGGGGAGTTGGGGGAGGGTTGAGAGGCAGTGTGTGGGATTTTTTTGTTTTGTTTTGTTCTTTCATAGATTTTATTCAGGCTTGGCCTTAATTAGATTGTCTCAGAAAATTTACAGTCCCTTATAGTTGGCAGTCATTGGCTGTTAGACAAGCACAGCCACAGATGCACTGAGTTGGATTCTTCTGCTGGTTCCTATATTCCCACTTTCTCCACTCACCCTGTGGCACATCACTGATTTACACCACTTCAAACAGACAAAAAATACCCATCTGTTGGCTTCACAGACACGCACTGGTTGCTTCTCTTGTTAAAGAACACCTTTTAAAATTGACATTTCTGTAGGTATCTGGTTCCAAAGTAACTAAAGCAGGGGGTGTGGTGGCAGGGAGGGACAGGACAGGGACAAAAGGGAGAGTCTGTACCAATGCCAGGGATCTGCAGACCAAAACCACCTGTTGGTAGAAGTAGCAGATCTGCCCAAGGACTGCTGCAATTACTCAGTCTTAGCTCATCAGAAGATACTAAAGGTGAAGATTAATGCTGTTTTTGGGTGGGTTTTGTTTGTTTGTTTGTTTGGTTTTTTTAATAAAGTCACAACTACAACCATGCTATGAAATAGAAACTGTTGAGCCCATTAGGAAGTTGCTGATAAGAGATGCATCTAGTAACTTCTACATACAGCTAGGACATATAGGCAGCATGCCTTACAATTTTGTTACAAATTTTGGCATATGCATATTTCATCTACAACATCAAAAGCAGCATATAACGAGTGCAGATGCATATGTCTGGGCTCAGACACAAGTTTAATGCTGAAATTAAAGTGAAAGCCGACTTCATTTCATCACTTTTGGAACTGCAATATAGGATGAAAGTTTAACTGCCTGGTCACCAGTCAGCAGATATTTTTATGCTGTATGTTATTGTTATTTAAGGAAATATCAAATTTTGTCACAGAAATGTGAATTATGTTGTGTGTAAGTTAACAGTAGACATTGTTTCATAACACTGCTGACCTGGATATGAGATGGTGGAAAAGGTGCAATTATCTAGTAAATAATTAACCCTACTAGTAAAAAAACCTCTTCTCTAGGACTTTACATTCACATGCATATATATGAGAATAGAGGTGAAGAAATCAGCAGAAATGTCATAAACTATGAAGAAATTCATTGCAACTGAGAGATGAGTGGAGATTGAAAACATTTTCCTAGACTTTACTGAGCAGATGTCCTGCCATTTGGGTTCAGCACTTTTCATACTTTAAAATCAAAATCACATGAGGGCCTTTGGAAAGCTGAGTTTTCAAACTGTTTCCCCTCGTGATCTGTCAGAAGTTTTCCATTAAGAAGTACCACCCTGGAATGAATCTTGTTAAGATCATTATTCTGATCTCAGTTCTTTCCTCTCTCTCTAATAAATGACCTTTCATAAGGATTTCTTCACTACTGATAATCTGGGTTTTTTACTTTTCTTACTCCATATTTTTTTATTGCCAGTGGTTTTTTTTGTTGTTGTTGTTGTTTTGGGGGTTTGTTTTTTAGTTTTTGTTTTTGTTTTTTTTTTTTCTTCTTGCCTGTTTCCTCACACCAGTTATGACTTCCCTAGAGAATTCACAGCTTTCCAGAACCGGAATGAGATTTCTCTTCAAGGAAACTTTTCTCCCTCCACACTTCAGACCCAGCTCTCCCCAAGAGCTGTGCTTCCAAGTACTTACTGTCAGCCTCTGGGCATGCCTTTGTGGGCTGCTCTTCCAAAGTGCACAGCTTCCCCTGCAGTGCTGCCAGTACCAGTTCCAATGCAGGTGTTGAAACTCCGGGAAGTGGTGGATTGACTCTTCCTGAAGTGATCAAAAAGCCTCTAGATGTGGTGCTTAGAGACATAGAGACATGGTCTAATGTGGACTTGTCAGTGCTGGGTTAAATGCTGGCCTTGGTGATCCTATAGTTCTTTTCCAACCTCAGTGACACTGTGATCCTATTCATATGGCTGGGAGCTTGTTAGACCAAGAACTTACTTAACACTTAAATGACAGAAAAGTGATTAACCTTGCCGTGAAGGAGTGCTGTACCTCCAGGAAATCTGAGGAAAGGCTGGAACTGTCAGGGAATGAGACTCAACTGCTGCCTCATGGGCAATTTGAGCTCCAGGGCTGCAAAGGCAGCAGGGACTCTGTGCTGTACCACTACTCTGGGAACCTCACCCCTTAGGCTAAGGCCAAAAGGCCTTATGGACTGTGGCCTCTTAATCAACCTAAATGACTGGGGCCAGGGATTACAAAGCACTGGATGTAAGGATTCTAACGACTTATTAAATGGTCTTTATTTTTCAGTTGATAATATTCAAAACCCTTTGGATTAGACTTTGTTTTGCCTCGAAATGGGTTCAGAATGCATCCTAAACCATGTGTAAAGATGTTTTTTTTCATTCTTTCCACATTGCCACAGACCAACCCCAATGTGTCCTGCACTGTGCAACCACACACTGAAAAGAAGGCAAGAGTAGCACAGCTCAGCTTTGTGGTTCACCACATACATGGAAACACTGACTCTGAGCCACTGCTCCAGAGCAAAGCCTGGGCTCAACCCACAGTTTAGTACAATGTGTGAGTTTTATCTAAGTGGATCTGACAACTGATATGCTGGGATCAGCAGCATCTAAGTTAAAGTATTTATATCAAGAAATCAATAAGCCTCAACCAGTTACTTCAAATGAAGCTCAGGATGAGAGATAATCTTAGGACAGTGAAATAACAGAGACTGATGGGATCAAAGCAACCCTCTAAACCATTGGTGCTTAGTTTGCTGCTGGTGGTGGTTCATTTTAGGGTGGTTGGCATTCTGAAGCTTCAGAAATACCTCTGTACACTGAATGGGAAAAACAACATATCTCCATGGTTGCATTTTGATCTTGTTCTGTTTCGTATTATGTTTATTATTAAAACCCCCTCATGCTTTATATTATTTTCATATGTTGTTTATGAATGGTTAACAGCTGATTATTATCTGTGACAAAATTCAAGCAATGTATTGCAAAGGGTTTGGGAACACATCTATGCAAGATACAGAGAGTTATAGTCCACTGATCTGCTTGATGTTTTGGCAATTGACTGTGGCATTTGTTAAAGAAGGTGTCATTACTTACCAGGAAAAAGAGCAGCATGAAGGGTGGACAAAGGGCAAAGAAACTCCTGCAGTTTCCAGGCCAGTGCATGGATTTTCCTGCCATCTCTCCTTATTTAGGGCAGCCTGGTTTAACTTCTCCAATGAGAGTGATGTACTGCCTTCAAGCATGCATATCCTACAGTTTTCTGCCTGTTTTTCAGGTGTTTGCCAGGGTAACCTCTGTGCTGCAGTAGGCAGAGGCTGTAAAGGTGAACACAGAGCTTCATATCTCTGAGTATTACATTCCCATGTAATGCCACTGAATATGGGAGTGTTTCAGATTAAGATCAGCTGCTACAAAAGGTTTCCAGAGCCTGACTTTGGGGAGATGGGGCAAGCTTGGCTGCACACACTACATCATCCAAGTGCAACTGCCTACTCAGCTGCCTTTCATGTTACAAGGACCATGGACCTGAAAGCTCTGGCCAAAAGCTCATCCATTTTAAACTAAGAGCTTAGTAACAGATCAGTGTGGCTTTCCCAGCCTCCACATTGAAAAGCAAAGCATAGAAAGTGGCTGATTCCTTCTTCAACCATTAGCGCACTGAGTGTTTAAGATAAATTAGCGTATTCATGGTAGAGACTGAGTCTAAACTTTGAAAGGAGATTTTTTTTTTTCTTTT
>VWZN01019500.1:39169-52329 GCA_013396955.1 Regulus satrapa | reverse complement strand
TTTTTTTTTTTTTTTTTTTTTTTAGAATATATCAAAAAGGAAACTGTTTAAAATAAGATCTAGGCATTCCAGTAAGAAAAAAATTTAAAAAAGATTTTAACAGCATTTGCATTTTCAAATTCCAGATGAACATATAACCACCAGTGTATGTTAGCATACAAGGGAAAAAAGTAAAAAAATCTGATAGATATTATCCTCCATTGCCTAAAACGTACTGATAGAAATTATCTGAATAGAGAAGGTAGTGCATACAATTTTTGACTTTTTCACAAAGTATTTGGAATTTAGAGGCACTGAAGATCACTGCAATAAAATATAAAGAGCTATAAATATATGCATAATCTTTCCTAAGTCAAATGAGGTCCACTGAGTGTCCTGTACTTGTCAAAGCTTCCTAAAAGCCTCCTTATCCTCTGGGAAAGAGAAAGTTTGATCATCAGTATAACAATTATAGATGCAGTAGATACATACCATTTTCTCTAATTAAAATTTTTAAGGTCTATTTTTCACTGGAATTTTATGTACAGGAAAATGTAAGACCCTTCCTTAATTTTTTAGGTACTTTTTTTGCATTTGGATATTTTTTTTTTTCCTCATTAGCTGATGACTTCCCAATTTCCCCCTGTTTGTTAAAAGTAATGAAACACTGAAACACACAATACAATCTTCATGCTCAGGTGGACAGAGAATTTGACTTTGACTCTCAATTTCAGTTTGGCTGCAAGACCACATGCAAACCTCAAATGAGTAATACAGCATTTTAGGACCAGGATTCTTTACATAGCTTTGTTTTCACCATCCCTCCTTGGTTGCACTGAGGTCTCTAGGTAGTCAGTCCTGGCTTTTTTGGATGATCAGAGCCACCTATAAAGGTCAAGTGATCAAGCTGTGTGGCCTAGAACAACAGTATATCATGTAGAGTATTAGGGATTATCCTGTTAATTTTATTGCTGTGTGTGGTCCTGCATATTTCCTGCCTGTTGTTTATATTATACTGAATATTTTTTTTTTTTTTATTTACTCAGAATATGATATAGCTATAGAACCTCTTTCCTATTTAACTAATCAAGTCATGCTTTCATTCATAAAGTCTTAACTACTGAAGTTTAGGATCAAACTAGAAATAAATGAATGACTGTTTCTAGGGGAAGAAAAATTTAGTTTGAAATATTTGAGGGAAATGATTTGTGGTAAACATTTATGTATTTATATGAGAACTTATAGCTGACCTTGATTACCCCAAGGGAAGTTTTATTCAGGAAAGTCCATATGTTTCAGTACCAGCAGAATGAATAAAATGACAAATTTCATATATTTTAGTTAAATAAACACCTCACATGTCTTTTAGTCAAAATTATTCTGTTCCATTACATGTGCATATAGTTTCCCATGAAAAAAGTGACTCCACAAGCTCTCTATTGAAGCAGTATTGCAAGTGATTGAAAATAAAAGAACAGAGGCCTTCCATCTGCCCACTTGTCACCCTGTCTATGTAAGAACATATTTATCTATTTGTCTCTCCATCCTCAAACTGTCAAGCCTTGCTATTCCTGTACACAAGCCTCGTGTCAGATAATTTCCCCTCCAAAATAGTGGTAGGTTTCATTCAGATTTCTTGTGGTTTTATTTTACATTTAATTAGCTTCCACTACCTGATTTTGGTTTATTCTTTTTGTTTCTGTTTTTTGTTTCTCCTGAAAATGTACCCTCATTGTGTCTTGCTATTCATTTTCAGGTAGAACACCTCTGCCTCTTTTACCTCAGCTGTTTGACATTCTTTCTTTAAAAAAAACAAACAAACAAACAAACAAGAAAACCCCAACCAAAAACCAAACAAATAGTTTATATCTTCTTCAGATGTGCTCCTGGAAATCCATAAGGCTCTCCACTAAACTGGTGAAGAGCAAATTACTTTGTACATGGTCTTGTAGCCCCTGCGGCCCAATCTGGCAGGCTATGGAAGAGAATCACTGAATCAGTGGCAGAATATAGAATATGCTGGGTTGGAAGGGACACACTGGTAGGAGCTGCTGGATGTCCTCATTGCACAGTGGAGTAGTGGGCATGTTCTTGTTTTGGCAATATCTTGGTGCCCACCCTGTGCATGTCTGTCCCTTGAATATTATTCCTTTAGCAGCATCCCTGTAGGACCCTTCTCCTGTGAAGTTCATTACAGGACCACAACTTGCTCTGAGCCTGATAGAGAACGACAGCCTGGGAACTTTCAGACCTTAGTGACAAGATTCCATCCTTTTTAGCACTGAAAATGCATTTAAACTAGACCAGATGTGTTCCTAAATGTAAGGATGAGTGAGGAATAAAAGCTTGTTTGATTCTTGATACTCACATTCATTTTTAATTGAGACCAGTGATTTGTTCTAATTAAGAAGCTGTAGTACCATCATTATTTGTTTGGACCATGGTGATGTTCTTTATTTAACAGGATCATTTATAATAATTAAATTAAATAATTTCCAAATTAGGCATCCACAAGAAGAGGGAAAAAACCTTTTTTTTTTTTCTGAACAAATGCCTGAAATGCACCGTGACATTATCCTGACTCCAGTGCAGCTGTTACACTTTGCAAAATTCTATTATTTGTCTTCATCATGGTTCAAAATATAGGGAAAAAAATAGAAATGGAAACAAAATGGGAAAGGATATATTTTGTCCGAGTATTCTGTGAAATAATTATTCTGTGGGTAACAGGAAAATACAAGGCCATCCATTTGTTTATTTCCAGTTAGTTAGAAATATATAGTTCTGCCAAAAGGCTGAGTGCACAGACAAAGCCTTTTGTAAGAGATCTTGGGAATTCAACCAATTTCCATAAACTGCAGAGAAAATAAACCTATTATGAAAGACCTTACAGGAACAACCACTGTGCTGTGTCTGTCCTTGGGTGTGTACACAGCTTCTGTGTAACCAGCAGAAGGAACATGTGCAACCCTTTTTGTGTCTCCTCAGCTCTGTGGATCTCCATAGAGCTTTATACAAATTATCAAGATTAAACAATAAAGTCTAAACCCTACTACAATTCCCTAAATACCTGCTGGGTCAAAGAAGGACATTGTCTAGCTTCCCATTTGCTCCTGAAACAGCTAATATTGCCCTAGTTTTTATAGGGATGTGAATTCTGTGTATGCTTACAGGTCTCTTAAATCAGTTTCTTGCATATAGCTGTCCCAGGACCTTTTTTTTTTTTTTTCAGATTTTTATGACCTTAAAATTTTTCCTCAAGCAGAAGGGCCAAAAAGATGGGAATGAAAGGAACTTCCACTCCATCTCAAAAGACACTCACTGACAAAATGGATCCAACAACTAAGAGTGCTGTAATTTCCTGTCAATGCAGTCCAGAACAGGCAAGATACAGCAAGTTTATTTCTCTAGGGCAAAATAAGCACAGAGGCCACCAGTAGTGCAGTACAGTGTGTACATTATCCAGAGCCAAGGACTTTACCTCAAACCATGGATAGACAATTAAGCATTGACCTAATTCTATCCAGCATTATCCTAGAAGGCAGTGTGTCTGCCCACAGTGACAAAAATTTTGGCTGTCAGTTTTAAGTTATCTCATGAGCCATTTTATTTCTTTCAGTTTTAACCCAGAATTGTATTTTTACAGAGGAATGAATATGGACTTTTGCAAAGCAGGTTTCTTTAATGGATCTTCTCCTTTTCAAATATTGGGAAAGAAATAAGACTTCCATGGCTTCCAGATGAATGAGACTTAGAATTTTTAAGTCTTTGACTTCCACATTGACCTTTCGTCACTGCTGAGTTGCTGTCAGCCATGCAAGACTTGACAGAACAAAAGTGGGATTAGATTTCAGAGGCATTAACCACCATACTCAGTGGTCCAGACTCTTTAGTGCATGACCTGAGAAGTAATTCTGTCTTGCTGCCACACATGGAAATATGTAGATCCTAAAATCAAGCTCATTAAAGTATTTAAATAAACAAGATGGAGAAGAGGAAAAAGTGGAAACAAATGAGCAGCAGCTAATAGGCTTGGCAGCTACGTCCCCTTCAGAAACTGATGATATGACTATTTTCATCCCTTAAAAAGGGTTTTCTTAAAAAACAGTCAAACACCAAAAGAACAGAGTGAAGGAAATTAAGAGGTACATTTAGACAATTAAAAAAACCTCAACCCTTTAACGACTTGGGCTGTTGTTAAAAGAGATGTGTTTTGAAGATATTTCACCGACCCTAATTTCCGGTTCTACCTGGGCATGGTCTATCCCTGAGTTTCTCAGGAATGCCATATCTGAAATCCAACATGATTTACCATTTTCCAGTGAGCACTGATTGAAATGTTTTGAAATTAAATAAAAGATCAATGGATTTGTGGAGTCACACAAAAGAAATCAGATTTTCTATTTGATCTGGAAATCCCAATTGAGGAGATTGTATCTGTGAACTACAGGTATAGTTCCATGCTTCCGTATTTTCATTCTGCCATCCTTACTGAAGCATAAAAGCAAAAAGAAAGAACAGGCAAAGAAGAAAATACAAATTTGGTTATTTTCCCTAAACTCTCTACAATAGATAGACCCAAGAACAAATCTAAATTCCTCCCTTATCTCCGGGAGATCTGATACAGTTCTGCAATCCATGCCACTTAAGAAATGAGGTCTAGGTTTCAAATCTGAATTTCTCATTTTGGATATATATCTAGTAGGAAGTCCTCATTTGATTTTTTTTTTTCTTGTATGAAAATGTAGCTTAGCTAGATCAAGAATATTCTTTCCTTTTCCAGTCCTACAATGAAAACATCAAGTCTTTACATATGTGTTTTTACATGTGAAACTCAGCATCAGAGAGTCTGCTTTTCCAAATAAGTAAATAGCCCCACAAAAAAATATTAAGATGGTTTTGCAGCTCCCATAATCATCTGAAAGAGCTGAACCCACACATCACCAAGTGCAGAACCGGTGCAAGTTCACAGCGCTGCTTCAAATCTGTCCAAAATATTTTGATAGGGTAATTTTGTCCTGGCAGACTCTGGATCAGATCAAGTATCATCTGTTCTCCCGCAGCTACACAAAAGCAGCCCCAGCACCATATGGTGGGCTCTGGCACAGCTCACATGCCACAGCTGAAACTCGATCAGGCGCTCGCACCACGCCGAGATCGAATTGCTGCTGCTGCTTTTACTGCAGAGATCCAGGGTCAGTGACCAGGGAGCTGCTCCTACTGCTGTGGTTTTATGAGAAATACTTGCCACCATTTATAGCAAGCATTGGGCTCAAGGGTGGGAGATGCTGAAGTGCTCCTGTCCTGTCTGATGTGACTGGAGCTTTTGTCTTAGCAGTCACCCAGTGCTGGGAGGGCTGAGCTGAGGGACAGCTCATCCGTGCCACAGTTCCACATCTGCCACCTTGAAAACCAGACCCACTTCCCGGGCCTTCACTCAAGCAAGCTCTTTCAGTAGTTGTTGCAAGGCTGTTATTTGCACAGATGCATGCACATGCACAGGAGTGTTCTCTTAAAACTTTATGGCCAAAATCCAATTAATCTTTAACTACAGAACCTCTATTTAGATACTGCTTTCACTGTGACTTTCCTCAGAATAATGTATTTTGGTCCTATGTAAGTAGAATACATTAAATGCTATTTAAGTAATATATAATAGTGCTCATGATATTAAGTCAAACTACTTTCAAAAGTTACTTTTTTTACTTTCTGCACATTCTGTTCCAGCTCCAAGTATAGAAAATAGCATCTATGTATTTCTGGCCACAACTTCATTTAGTTCACAAAATAAAAATAAAGAAAAAAGTTAAGGAAATTTTATATCTCTATCATTAGCCAGACATTTCTGATACTTTATATCTGGTATAACTCTTGGAAAAAAATAAAGAAAGAAAAAGTTTAGGAGGTTCATAGTCAATTTCAAACTCTATAAACTTTTTCTTCTGGAAAAAAACCCAGGTGGTTTGAGATTTCTAACAAAGCAAAAGAATGAAAAATTAATTTAAAATATGTTAAGACATTCTGTTTTGTGAAGAACAAATGTTTTATTTCAACTTCTAGCTTTTAAAAGCATCCCAAACTTTTAAGAAATTCAGCTAGAAAACTGGTTCAAAGAGATTTATTTTAGAGTACTGAAACAATAGTTTATTTCTTAACAAGATGAATCCAAATTTATAAAGCAATTCTGCAATGCTGAGTGTACATTTTTTTCCTAGAAAATGCTTATGAATCCAACTCTAATCAGTTCACACCTGCGAAAAATGAGTGTAAGCAGATGTATAATGCTTCTGTAAGAATGTGGTATTGCTTCCAGTCGCAGGGGAAAACCTGGCTCCAGCAATGTCAAAGACAGTTTCTCAAACTCATTTCTTCACACCTAATTCATGTTTCATCTTTAAGATTCTGCAATTTCACATTAAGCTCAGTGTTGCTACTCTTACTGTTACAGTTGCCAAATCATTCACATTAAATAAGCTTAATAAAGCAACAATTCAGCTTTTTGCTTTATCAAGGGCCAAAATAGTGGTTCATGCCCTAAATATTTCCTGTCTAGACTACTATATTGGTCTTTTGGACAGATTTCCAACTTTTTTCCATTGTTGTTTCAAAGTGAAATTTACAAAATGCTATAGCTTGTTTCTTCTTTTTCTAAGCTCTCAAGAAGGTGATGGGCTTTTTTTCTTTCCTCATCATATTAGGAAACTTTTCCCCTGTTGAGGAATCAATCCTGTATTTATGTTTGAATTGTGATTATATGAGAAAGCAGGAACTGACTTTGTGAGCTTGTACATTAGAGCAGACAATGGCAAACCTGCAGCAGTGGCCTCTGAAGTACCCCGTTTATTGCACTCTGATGAAAGATGAGGACACCCTGCATTCACTGACTCAGTAGAGACAGAGAGGTCAAATATTCAGCTGGGTTTCATTTGTTCCTTTATTCTGGGCATATTTAAGTTAACTGTCCCAGCTAAATTAACCATATAATCTCCACAAGTAGCTCCAGATAGTTATTGATATGGATAATTTTAGATGCTTGTCAGCCTTTTTAGGAAGCCTGTTTCAGTGTACTGAAGGAGCTCTGATCCTGAAAAGGACTAGAAGGGATGCTAAACTTCTAGACATCTGAATTAGATCAGAAGAGTCCTCTCTCTCTCTCTCTCTCTCTCTCTCTCTCTCTCTCTCTCCCCCCTTTTCTAATGGATATGTTGTAATTTGTCAAGCATGCCAAAGGACTGTGGTAACTGCCCATGGAATGGTGAATTTGGATATTCTGAGAGTGGCTGAACACTTCATTAATGATTAATAACTCTTCATCGATTATTTTTAATAACAGTTTGAGCTTGATGAAAGACAAAATTTATTACAACATTCAATAATTCTAGCCCAACCTTTATTTCAATGTCTTGTTCTCTAGCATTTGATTGAATGATCCATCATGGTCCATAGCATACATTTGAATAATCAATTTTAAATTTTCCTATTTTCCTAAAACATTGACTTTTATTTCTTTGATATTTTTGTCTATGTATATTTTCTATCTTTCTATGTTTTTATCTTTGTATCTTGCTATCTTTAATATTCTTCAGAAAAATGTGAACCAAGAATTATTCATTGACAACACTCTGTGCTTTCTTTTGTACTTGGGCATTGGCAATTTCTCTGCTCCTGTGATTTCATAACCCTTGAGATTTCAGCTGAGTGACTGTGTACTGTCATCGTGAATTCTGTTTCACTGAGTGTCATATTTAACATGTTTTTATACAGGGAATGCAGTTCATGCATACCTCCCAAACAGTAGTCCAACAAAGCTCAAGTGTTCTCTTGGTCTCGTTGTGCAGAGTTTTTAACAAAGATTTTTGGAAGTTTTCCAATAAAAATGCAACAGAAGCAGACAGGGAGAGGTTAGGCAAACAGTGCTGCATTATACATGGCTACATATAAGACTGTGCTCAGGAAAGGCTAAAGAAATATAATTGTTCAAAGGGACCATTTCTGGGGAAAAAATAATGAACATAAGTAAATGTTTCAGAATCACCTTTCATTTGAAGAAATTATAAAGACCAATGCCTTCCCTAATCTATGAGATTTCCTCACTGTATGAAACTTTCCAGTGGTCAATGGTATGTGAATCAAATATGTTTTCAAAACCACTTCTAGGTGATTTCACCAGTTTATCCTAAATCTTTGCAAATCTCAGCAAATGCAAAGTAAAAGTGGTATTGAATAAGGTGTAGGCTATGCATGCTTCATTATTCTATTATTTATTAATTAGTTTGTTATTATTGAATGTATTTTTGAAAGTCAGTATTTATGGCTATCTTGCGATATTCCAATGAACACTGTGCAGTCTGTCTTGTCTAAACCTTGGTGTCACATGGTGTCTTCTTCTCCCATCTTCTTCCAGAGTATTTATTTACCACGGTCAGATGTGCAAACAAAAGTTCTCCATATTCTTTTCTCTCTGAAGATATTCTAGGCAGCCAGCCAATTCCTCTTTCTATTTGCTGGAGTGAATGAACGGGTACATGGGCCTGGTTGCCATCTCCCAGCTGATGCATGATTCCTCAGAGAACAGGGCTGGGTAGGACTGCAGCAGCCTCTGGGCTCTGCTACAGGAAAGCAGATGGCCTTAAGGAGCCCCTGATCCCAGACTCTTTCAAAAATCTTGATGCTTTTGGAAGAAAAGTGCAAAAATTTTAAATTCAATTCTGGATATGTCATTTGTTCATTCTTTGACATATAATTCACTCACGTACATACATCAGATGCTTCATCAGATCTTGAATTTTGCTGAAGGAAAAGCAAAAAATGCCTCATTTTAATTTTTTATTTCATTTTATTTTTTATTAGCACTGTTACATTACTTTGTGTTTAATGTAAAACCATGAGATCTTGAGTCACTGTAGCAGAGACAAATGTTGCAGTTGGAGATGGAAGCACTCTTCTATTGAAACAAGCCTGACTAATTTCATAATACTCTTGTCCTGTTAAAGACTTTCCCTTTCCTCACAGGGTTACCAGGCAATAGAGATTTTTCGGTGGGCTCATCACTAGTTACACATCAGTAACATCTAAGCCAATATATGTTGAGTATATACTGGATTTGCTTCCTTATTCAACATCATCTTTGAATCTCCAATTTCTCAAGCTCATAACACCAATAAAGAATAGTTATTTATCAGGGACTGATTTTCAGTTCAGGCTTTGTTTTTCCAACACTGGTATGTGTCCATTATTAATATGTGAGCCATCTATATTTGTCTATTTATGTATCATCTATATATAAATCCATATTTATATCTATATCTATACATATATGCACATATATATAGAGAGATAGATTTAGATATATTTCCCCTCTAATATTGAATTTCAAATGCCTTTTTATCATCTCATTTCTTCACCCTCTCTCAGTTTAGAAGATTCTTTGTAATTGCTTCACTCAGCTGCTCTTTTTTAACTCTCTGGCAGATCTAAACACATGGCATTTGTAACAATATATTTATGTGTCTAATTTTAAATTTGCTGAGTGAAAATCACTAAAATTGATTCATAAATTAATGCCCTTAGAAGCTGCACAACTTAAAGGAGCAGAACTTTACTTCCCATCAGCTAGTGGAAGTTTAGTAGTGCTGCCCTCAAAAAAGCTATTAGTTCTTACATTTTGTTAAAGCTATTACTGAACTTTCTGAACTAACCACTGTAAAACTGGGGGTTTCTGTTCCTTTTTTTTTTTTTTTTTGTATTTGTGTATGCATGTGTGTGTGTGTCTAGACATTGCCTAATACCATGAAGAGAGTTAAAAATTATAAACATATCGGCATTTCATTTTCATGCTTATGAATGTGATGACTTAAGACAAGAATGAAACAAAAATTCTTGCCGTCAGCAGACATATGGAAATATAAGAGTGTTCCTAGATCCTTCCTTTCTCCCTAGGCTAGGATCAGTCTGCTCTGTCAGAGGAGCAGACTGTTGCCAGATCAGAGCTGCAGGGTCACACCGTGCTGGTGATGGAGTCAGAGAAGGATGCTTAGAAACTCATTCAGCAGTAGAGGCAAATCTCTCTACTCCTTCTTTGGGATGGGAAAGGGGAAGAAGGAGTCACATGTGTCAGGAGAGAGTCAGGGCTGTCAACAGGTTTTCCTTTCCTCTTTTTCTGAAATCTTGGGTAATCATCTAATTTGCTCAAAGCTGACACTATAGGTATGTCCTGCCAATAAGGCTGGATAATTTCTCTAGTGATTTTTTTTTGTTGCTGTCATGTTTTAAGGGATCTAACATCATGCACAGAAGAGTTTGACCATGATAAATAATCTGGACTCTCAAAAACAGATTTCCAGATAAAATTCTGAAATGAGAGCTTGTCTGATGACTTCATCATTGTCTTCTCCCCCAATTTAAACACAAGCCAGGATCTCTCCAAGGTCCCCTATATTAATGTGATGATGTCATCAGAGGCTTGGAAGCGATCTCCTGCCTTGACCTGGCCAGCTCTCCATTAGAATTACTTCCCCATGCAGAACTCCATGCTCCTTGGGTGAATGTCTGCAGGGAAGTCTCAGAAGCATTCATGATTTATGAGTTTTATCTATCAAGCTTTAAAAAGCCACTCTCTTTATGGCACTTCAGGGAAGCCTGCTTGAAATAAAGCTGGGATTGGTAAAGGTGCTGGAGAAGAGAGAAAGCAAAGCTCTCTGAGGCCATACAAAGTAGTATTATATACATCCTTTATTCCTTTATCTCATATTCTATATTGATCACAAGTGTAAATAAAAAGTAAACATAATCATTACACAGCCAAATAAAACCCCACAAAAACAACAGAAAACCTCTTTATGAAATCATTGAGATGTTTCAAGACATAAACAGAAAATGCAACAAAATAAGGAAAGATGCAATTACAAAATAATAGGCAATACTATGGGCTCACTGCTCTCTGCTTGCTGAATTAGCCTATTCTGTTTTACAGAGAACACAATTTCTAAATAAATTACTGGTGTATGCTTGAGCTTTACATAGCTGCAAGTTGGAAAAGTGGCCATATACTCTGTGGCTAGTAAAAGGATTCAAAATCAGGGAAGGAACCACAGACTGATTTCAGCTGCTTATGAGGTCTTTCAGGGTAACATATGCCAATCAATAATCAGAGAGCTGACACAGGCTATGCATGAGGCGTATACTAGTGACAGCAGAGATGGATATTAATGGATACTAATTGGTGCAATTTATGTGCAGTATTATCATTAAAATAAGGAAAATGCAGTAGTGAGACATTTAAAAAGAAAAAAAGGAGAATATTTAAGTATTTTCAAAGTACACCTGCTTCAGTCATGAGCTAAGTGTCCAGAAAGCAATTTTCCCTGCTTTAGAGAGGGTGCTTTGCTTTCTGGTATGCATATGCTCTGTGTGCATATTCTCTCTCTGGTCTCTATAAATTAGCTGGGCTGTGTCCCTACTAATTTGTTATAGAAGGGTTAATTGGCAGCAAAAATATCCTACATTTTATAAAGACATTTTTAATGGAGATTAATACCTATTTTCCTCAACCTGTTGCATTCAGATAAGCATGAATGCAGAATGGAGAAAGGGTTATCTTGTGTAGAATATATGTTTACTTTGCACAATGTTAGAAATGTTCAATTCATGTAGAACTTTACAAGTGTGCATGTTGCTATGTCATTTGTTTACCTTTCTGGAAGCTATGTCTAATTCTGATTTTTTTAAAGGCAGCTCTACTGAGAGGACCTGATACAGCATAAATTAGATTATTACATGTTATTATCATAAAAGATATATTCTCAACTCCTGATACATTTCAGCTGCAGCTTGTATCCTAGAGGGGTTTGCAACAAGGACAGGAGAGTGAGACTGCTTGATTTGTGCTGTGTTTAGAATTGAAATATCATCTCTTGCATGCTACAGGCTGCAGAGTCTTCTCCTGCAAGTTCTATGTCAAACTCATATGTGTTTTCTCTATCTTTTTGAAACCTATCCAGTCTCAAATTATTTCTTCAAATGAAAAGTATTCCTATAGAGTCATAGCATCATAGGATATACCAAGCTGGAAGTGACCCATAAGGATCATAGAATTAAAAAAAGAAACATGACTCCAGACTTTTTTGCTGCACACATGGAAGATAAGTGCCACAGTGCTGTTTAAAAATGCTGTTCAGTGAGTTGATACCACAGTCTGGACTGTAACTCATGGATGAGGCAAGGAAGGTAACAAGGCAGCTTCCTAGATTGCTGATATTTCTCTCCTCATTCATGTGACATGATGGTTCATACTGCAGAGGCACAGATTTGCATCCACAGCTTTCATTGCTGTTTCCTGACATTTAACATTAGGTCAGTGATGGTACTAAGAGTTCCAAAAAAGAGTCAAAACCCACAGATTCTTATACAAGAGATGCAATTGGTACAGTTAAAAATTAATAAATAAATAGTTAATTCAGATCAGATTTAGAGTTCATTTTGGTTCTAGGAATAGCTTTATGTTACAAGCATATTAGCACATCAAAATAGTCAAGAAAAACACATTCTTGGCCACAAAAAAAGCCATTGGTAAGACTCTCTCTTGTAGATCTTTGCATCTGGAAAAGCAATGTAAAGTCATAAAAGAAAAGCACAAATGTAAAGCCTTGTCAACAAATAATTATTGATTCTGCCTTTTCTTACCTTTGCCATGAACTTCTGCAGAATAGAAGAACTTCTATTAAAAATAGTGAAAGTAGCCCCACATACAGTTTTAAAAACAGACACCTATATGTATACATGCATATAAACATTTAATTTTAAAAAACCAAGTATGACAGCACTCTGAAAGAGTAAGGAGAAGAAGAGAATTAATGTTTATTGTGCTTTTATTAAAACAGATAGTGGAAAAAATAAGAACTGTATTTCCTTGCCTTTGAATATTTTTTTTTTTACTACCTTTCCCAACTATTAGGGGCAAAAACCAAATGACCCTGTAAAATAGAATGATGGAATCCAAACACATTAAATTATACTATATTTAATAGTGGATAATTTTCAAGACCTTAGATGCTTGCCCTTTCTGAACTTCTCATAGCACTAGCTGGGTTTTGGTGTCTGATCCATTGTTTGCTATCCTGTATTTTGTGTGCTTGAGCTGCCTAAACAGAAAAAAAAAAAAAAAAAAAATTAAAAAAAAAAAA
>VWZN01019500.1:14384-36773 GCA_013396955.1 Regulus satrapa | reverse complement strand
GCACTATTTATTTTATTTTATTTTATTTTATTTTATTTTATTTTGACTTTTCTGTAATTTTTTTTTTTTTTTATGGAGTTCCCCCTGGTGGTCAGGTAGATGTAAATTTTAATACAATCCCTATCTTAGACAAACATTTGACCAATTTAGTTGTTTCTTTTTTTCTAACTTTTTTTTTCCTAAACAAAGGGTTTTTTCACCTAAATTCATTATTTAATTTTAAATTTACAATTAAAAAATTCTTATGTGTATAAAATCAGAGACATAGTAATATATATACTTTGTATATATTTTGTATACAAAATATATCATACTTTGTATATATATTTTTCCACCACTCAAAATGAATCTATATATGCATTTAAACCCATAACAGATGGCAGGCAAAGAGCAAATGATGAGCATCTTCACTGGTATAAGTCAGCTTTACTCTGTTCAAGGAAAGGTCCACCTCTTCCAGAATCTAATGTTTAATGGTGCCACTATCAGAGTTCGTGGAAAGTGTAAAAGGGCAATGAAAGCTTAGGCTGGCATTTCCTGTGTCCACAGAGCCTCTGACAGCTCTTGGGTTGGTCACTTCCTCATAGGAAATCTGCCCCCATGTTTTATAGTCCCCAGAGCCCCTGCTCCTGGATGAGTCTGTCTAATACCTCCTGGAATTGCTATTTTAAGCTTCATAAAATCCCAAGGCATTTATTTCCTTTATTTATTTACTTATCCTATTAAGAGTGGTTTTAAAAATAAATACTATGGCAGCTGATAATTTTGCTCTTTTCACTCACTACCATGTTTTTGGGAAAAAGACAAAAATTGTTCTGGTTCAATATGTGGCTACTCAGAAAAATGCATAACATTGACTTCCCTTTAAAAATGGTTGTCTTTCAATGAAGATTGACCACAGCTATTATGATAAACAGTCAAAAAGCGAGCAGGAATAAAATGTATAGCATTTTTGTTTGTATTTAAATTTCACTGGCATCTACTCAACTTGTCTAAAGTTTAGGCAACAGCCTGGAAAGTCTTTTTCTTTAGCTGAAAGAGAAAGAAAACTCATCTGACTGGAAAAAAAAAAAAAGCCTATATTTTGTAGGAAGCTGTTGTAACCAGCTGTTAGGATCATTACAGTCCAAAGCGCATCTGCCACCCATGAATATTTTAAAAACAGTGAAGTGTTTTGGGTTTTAAATACATTTCTTATTTCCTTTAGTACTTGAAACATTTCACATATATTAAGATGGCACAATAAATCATGCTTAAATTATCTACAACTTAATTTAATTAAAAGTTATGAATTTATGTTGCATTTAAAAGGGAAAATAAATTTTAAACCCAAAGATCACTTTTTAAATATAAATTTACCACTGTAAAGAACATTTTTTTGTCAAAATGATGGAAATATATAATGTTAAACATTTCTGCAGCATAATTCTCTCTCACTAAGTTCTTTGGAACATTTACAATTTTTATATTCAGATAAACAAGCCTAATTCCTGATGAAGCTCAGAATCACACTTAATATTGGCTAAATTAGAAAGAAGAAAGTTTTGTCTGATAAATGAAGTTTTTATTCTGAGCATGAGTTTCCCCTCAAACAATTCTTGCAGTCGACACGAAGACCCAAATATTGATTATGTGAAGGTTTATTTGTAAAAAGTTTATTACTTGCAGCCTGAGCTATCCTCTTTAAGTTCCCGTTAAACTTCATCTGTGCTTGAAAATTAAATAGTCTAGGGGTCATTTGGCCCTCGGGCACAAAAATTTACCTAGTGCATGTCTATACTGCTACACCCTTTTCCCCTGCTAGACAGAGCCCTCATATATGCTCTCTTTTGAGAGAAGTCCTGTTCTCAGCACTGTCGGGGAAGATGATAGTTGGGACAAAACAAAACTGTACCACAGAGCACGTTCACCAGGATGCAGCACCCTGTTCCAGAGCTGGAACCTAGTCTCCTGCACATTCACTCTCTTAGTGTAAATGCAACCCTCAAATAATTAATGGTGTATCAAAGAGATTTGTTCTTCAGATCTGAAGGGTTGTTTTCAAACTATTTATTTAGACTATTTATTTAGATTTTATTTACAGTTCAGGATTTGGCTTGACATCAGCAAAGGACAAGGCAAGCCACATGATATTGTTTATTCTCCTTGATGGGCATATTTTTTGAACAAACAGTAATGAACAGATATAGATATAGAAATAGAAATAGTAATGTAATTCATATAATAATGAATAGATATTGCCAGAAAAAAAAAAAAAAAAGTACAAAAACGGTCTGTTATTGCTTCAATTCTCCCTTCACCAAAACAGAAGTATTTAAAATTTTTTTAACCAAGTCTACTTAAATAAAAATAATCACTGTCAGTTCTTCATGGCAATTTACCTCTTCACACAAATATTATGATTTGATTATTAAAAAAAAACAAAAAACACAAGTCAGTTTTCCTTATATCAAAAAGTAGAAAAAAACACTATGGAAAATGTTCATGAATATTATATGAAAAACAAACAACAATGACAGTGTGCAGCTTCTGAAGATGTGACGATCTTTGAAGATCATTTTGTACTTATGTATCCAAATCTAACTTTAAGGACTTCAGAGCAGTACGAAACAAATGGCAGGTAAAGCTCTTCAAAATTTCTGTGCATACATTTGCCCATTGATGCTCATATTAAAGCACTGATTCTTTCCGAAGGCACTGTACTCAAATCAAAAGGACAAACACGCAGGAACAGTACTGGACTTTTCCTGTTGTGATGTTATGACCTCTCTGATGTGGTGCTTTATCTTCCTATGCCAAACAGGCACCGATGTACTAAGCAGCAGAGCCTCTTATCAGATCCAATTTTCAGCACAAGAGGAAATCTTTACCTCTAAAGAGGAGCTGAAAGGATGGCAGCACTTTTCCAGTGGGACATAGTCATTTAGGAGAATAAAAAGAGGCAGGATGTGGCTACACTTATTCTGGCTAACAACAAGCTCAATTGTGGCTAAAATAGCAGTGCAAACAACTACTGAAGAGGAAATATCAAGGTCAGGATTCACTGTTCAAAGAAAAATGCCTACATTTAAATGCCAACCTATAGATGTTTGCATGCAAAGAGATATTTCTGCTCATATTAGAGACAGTGGGGATATCTGTGGGGATGACTCAATTGCCAGCACACAGATGGTTACTGCCAGCAGAGATGCTCCAAGCCAGGCTCGTTGTGCCTGGTCTCCTGTTGCTGCTGCAGAGGCCAGGGCTGCTGAAGGGCTCCTGTGTGCCCTTCCTGTGCAGCTGCTGTGGGGGTTGAGAATAAGCAAAATGTCACTGCCTGCCCAGGTCCAGGCAAGAGAGACAAAGCCTTTGTCAATGCAGTCAGTCAGGTCTGGAACACACAGCCAGTGAGGTGCTGGAGTGCTTGTGAGCAGAGGCCTGCTCTGGCCTCCATGGTGGGCACACGTAGCCCATTCAGCCCACAAGTAACGAGGACAGTTTCATGTGTCTGAGTCTAGACCATGGTTGAAAACCATTCTCAGGTGCCCATACACTGATACCTCCTGCTCTTTGAGGCACCTCAGAGAGCTTTGGGCTCCCGTGTAATGTATTATCTGGGAAACTTCTGACTACCTGCTACAACAGTCACAGCTCACACAAGGAATCACAGGGTAATGGGATCAATGACCTGAACCTCAACTTTCTGCAGATTAAAAAAAAGGTGTTGGATAAATTCCATGCTGCATTAAATCTTTGGCAGGTCATGCAATAAGCCTCTTTCCCCTTGGCAGTGCATTTTTCTTCCTGAACCCCCTGTTTTGTCTCTATTTCTTCTCTTTGCAGGGTCTGCAGACTTCCTCACATCCCAGACCTAGTCTCACCTGGTTTTGCATCAGTTTCTCTCAGAACTAATTGAGCTCCTTCAAAATGTGTTTCAGAGGAATTCTCCTTGTGGAAGTGTTGCACCTTGTGCAATGGATGGCCGTCTGCACTGATGTAACAATGTGTTTCAAGCTTTCTTCACCTCACAGCCATCCAGGGACATATTGCCCTTCTCCTCCTCTTCGACTTCAGGCCGAAAAAAGTATTTGAAATGACAGTTTCCTCCGTAAAGTTTAATGAAATTATATGCTTCCAGGGCATGCTGAGATCGTCAAATGACATTTTGCACTAAAAATTAAGATATTTTCTTTAAAGAAAATGAAAGAGAAATAGAAATGCTACAATGATTACAGACTTCAGCATTAATTTGAGCTGGATCACAATAAACAATATAGTTTTTTTCCAAAAATTCAATACATTTTTTGTAATATCAACATTGAAACAAAATAAATAAGAGGTTATGCACAAGCTGTATATAAAACAAATTAAAACTTTCTTGTACCAAATCAAGTTTGGAGTAGGAGAGATTATCCTTGGCAAATTATTACTCTAGAAATAGAAACAGAATCTCCAAATTCAAACTGTGGCAGTCACTTACTTTCTGTCACATATTTTTCATAAGAAAACACAGCAATCAGGAGGTTTATCATGACAATAATCCTTGAATAAAATGGAAAAAATAAAAAGAGAGAGAATTAAATCACACATTCCAACTTCTCAAACTACTGGTTGTTATCCTTTCTCCAGTATTCAACGGCAACAATTCCCTTTTATCAGGCCACCCATCCTCCTGTGTTGAATTGTAAATGTTGTGAAATGTGACTTTTTAAGAGGTGACGAACAAAGCTCTGCACTGAGAAAAAGTTAGTGTTCTACATAACTGAAAATACTGTATAGCCGCTGTTCATATTCAAATAAGGAAAGCTATTTCTTTTCAGAAGCAAAACTTGGACAATCTGCACACTTAGGACCAGTGACAGAATTGTATGGAACATGAAATTGATTTCCAGCTGACAAATGAAAAACCATGATAACACAGCACTTCAGTCACTGGTTGCATAATTAGGAAAAAACCCTCATCAATTCATGGTTAAACTGTCCTTCTGAAATATCAGTACAGCTTTTGACCCTTCTGTTCTGACTTTTAAGGATCTATTTTCAGAGAAACTGTTGATTTCCACATTGTAGAACCTTATTTAAAATTAAAAGCAAGTACAAAAAAAGTTTCAAGTAATTAAATGTATTAAACACTGAGGCAAATCAATTTGGTGTTTACAATCTCTACTACATTTGCTATACAAAGAAATCATTCTAGCTAGTGAGTGCTCTTTTCTCCAGCTTTCTAATCTGCAGTTTTGCTGAAGCTAAACTAAGTCCTTTTTTGATATAGAAACTAAAATTAGTGTTAGTAAGATCAATACTTATTAAAATGTGTTATAAATGAGTTGCAGTGCCTTTTCCAACTGCTAATTTGAAGGCAATTTGCACAATGTGGTGTGCATTCTGCACTGTGAATGTATATTTGGGTAAAGACAGATGCGACAGCTGTGACATTTTTGTTCATGGCTAGATTGTTGGGATTCCTTAGGATAGTCCTCAGCAGAATGGTCCTGCTGCTGCCATCATCCTTGTCTGACAATCCATAGTGCTGAAAGACAGGCTACATTCTTCAGTTTCCTTTTAAAGGTATTGGATAAAATCTTGGCTCCAGTAAAGTCAGGTCAAAATGAAAATTACCATGGAGCAGAAATGGGCCAAGGTTTCTCTCATGAGCAAAAAATAAATCCTGTTTTATTTGAACACCCACATTTGAGTCAGTGTTTTTCTTCTTTACCTCCAAAATGCAAGTGCACTCTGCATTTTCTCAAAGCACCCTGAGAGGATCTATAGATTTTATTTTTTTTTTTAACATTGGAGGCAGAAAAAGTTTATTATCAATCTTTTGCTAAATTTGTTTAGTTTTGTTTATATGTGTGTACACACATGATGGCAGTGTTTCCTGCATTTTTGTACTTCTTTAACATAATTGTTATTACTCTTATTTTATATTAAGTGTAAAATAAAAATAGGTCTAAAAAAACAGGTTGACACAAAATTATAATTTGTAAAGATCTTTTGGGTAAAGAAATCTACCTTTCCCTTGGCTTGGGTTATTCTATAATTTTACATTCAAGTTTTATGCATGAGCTAATAGTTGGCATAGAATCACTATAACTGTATTAAATTATAAACATGTTCTCAATATTTTAGATTATATATGGAAAAGCTATTGAAACTGTGGACTGATTGTTTCAGATATTTATGGATTGAATATGGATTGTTTATTAGAACCAGTTCCAAGCTAGTAATAGTGACCAAACAGTTAATAATCTCTTAATTCTGTTTAGGAGACTTACTGGAAATCAATGCACTGGTTCAGTCCCCATTGTAGCACAAAACTTTCCCTTGTTCTTCGCAAAGATGCCATCAATATCCAGGCAGTTTCCACCAAGGCTTGATATGTCACTGGATAAATGAAGAAAGGAGAGAGGAGAAATTACTGAAGGTGCTGAAGTACAATTTGCAGTTTTTCTCATAGTGTTGCAAAGTCTTTAAGAGAAGTTTTGGCTTTAAAGAACCAGGGTATTTTTGCTCTTCAAATCTGTGGAGTTTTTAAATTTATGTTTGGAAGAAACAAGCAGTTTGAGAAGGATTTATCATTCAGTTGTGAAATTCTTCTTAAAAGAAAGGTACGGATGTCTCCTGCCAGTATGTGTGAGGCTAAAAGTACCTTAAGAAATTATTAGGTCTGGTAGACTAACACACTCATCTCAAGACATGTTATTAATTTTCAAATTTGTAACATCTACATTTTTTATTCAGATTAATTTTATGCAATACATGTTGCTTGGGTAGCAGGAAAAAAGAAGCAGTTTTGTATAAAGAAAATATGCTCAATGGATGGTACTTTCAGGAAAAACATATTGGAATTACTCATATAAGGACCATCCATTTTCTTGCATAAACGCACCACAAAAAATGTGACTCGTGTCATTTCTGTTATGTAAATATTGCATGTAGCCAGTTATGCAGCACTGATTAGGTATCTGGCTAAATGAACACATTCAGAAAAAGATAAAAACATTTATGTGTTTGATGGCATCCTGCTTTTTGTCTCTGATTCAGTCTTTGTTCTGCCAAAAGTGCTAGAGATAGCAATGGAATTTGGACTACATTCTGATTATAGCTATCAGGACAAATCTGAGCTGCATTCATTCCAGTTCAGGGAATATAAATACCCTTCATATTAAGGGGTATTTTTCTAACCTAATCTTCCTGAAAAAGAAATCAAATTAAAATATTGAATTTTTTAGAAACCAAATCCAGAGGCACTGGTTGTCAAATGTCACCAAAATGAGTATTTGGAGGGGAACTTGATTGGGCAAACATTAATGGAGAGATCAGTGGAAAAGAAAAAGGCATGGGCAAAGAACCATGGCTGGCAAAAACAAACACCAAATCTGAAAGAAATAAAAATTTGCAAGGACAACCACCCTAGCTGAAATATCTTGCTAGGGAAGTAAATTATTGTGTCTATTTTTATTCCTTAAATGTACAGTCCAAACCTGTCTTTTATATTTTCGCCCCTTGGATTTCTATCAAAGGGAAAATTAGTATCCCAATTGACATCTTTCAAATATTGATATTTTGAGACAATTATTTGAGTCTCAGAATTTTCTTTTCTGCTCCTTTTGACTCCTGCTTAAAGCCACAGTAGACTGTTGCTGAGTGCATGAAATCAGTGGCATAGAGCAGTCCTAGAAAAAAGAGCAAAGAACTGTTCTGCATGGGCCTCCATGTTAAACATTTCCATGCATTTGGTAGTTTGTAAAAATAAAGGGAATGTTTAAAAGTAGAGAGAGAGAAAACTCTGTTTTGTTATAATTCTTTCAGCTGATTTACTGACCTGAAGTTAAATTCCACCGAGCTCCTTTAGAATGAAATAACTCTTTCCATCTCTAGGATAGGTTGAAAAAATAAGCACTGTGATTACCCTGGAAAATCAGGACTGTCTGTGGTCAGGATAATTTAAATTTGAATCCAAGTTGGCTCTGAGGGAAAATTTTCAGGAATTATTTTTTGATTGCTTCTCAATCAGTTAACCCTTTCCCACAGTCACATCACAGAAGTGACACCAGGCTGAATAGTTATATAAGATATTTGGCTTCTTTAGGACCTATTATTGCACTTGTAAATCACAGGTGTTCCTTATGAATGAGGGAAGGAAGCTAACAAAATATTTTGCATCGTTATTACCAGTACAAGAACATGAAGATTGCCTTTTTTCATGGGTTGTTTCTGGTGTTTCAATGACCTTACAAATTCCCTCCTCACAGTTTTGTGTGTCATGGCAGGAAGCACAATGCCAGGCCTGCAGTCGTGGCATTTCAGTTCACAGTTTTCCTTGCTGAAGTAAGTCAAAGTACATATAAATGTTTATGTACTGTCAAGGTACTTAAGAATAAAAATAACAGCATGTAGCAGTCAGGCAACCATACTGTAAACTTAACTTTGTACCTTACTTTCTGCTCTCACTTTACGTTCTTATTTCTTCTCTTCACATCCTTGGCAACATGGCATTTCTTTCTCTTTCTTTTGTTATATGTCAGGCTCTCTAAACTCTGAAATCTCTTCCAAGTCTATATTGGTAAGACAAATTTAGTGACATACCACTCTAACAGTGTTAAAAGAACACTGGAGTTCTTAGAACTCGCTAGAGCCTTTTCCAGTTATGTGGCAATGTTGTGTCAAAATGATTCAACACAGCTCAATGCTCTGATGTGCTCTGATGACCTTAGGGTGGGGACAGAAACAACTCTTTCAAGAGGAGATTGTTTCCTGATGGGGCTGGTCATGCACAATACTAGTGCTTTTAATCCCTGTCTGAGGCCTGGTAAATCAAGAACATAAAATTGACCCATGGTTTTTCTCCCAATAATTGTGCTCCTTGCTTGTACAGAAGCTATTTGTCTCTCATTCTAGTCCACTTATATCTCCCATACGTTGTCATTCACTATTTACAATTTCTAGGCTCATTATCAGACCATCAAAGCCATTTATTTTGAATCTAGATAATTTTAGAATATTATGTTATGAACTATTTCATTAACTATGTGAACAATCAAAGATTGTTCTGTTTGCTTGCTTATTTATCTGGGCTTTGAAAGAAACAGGAATTTTATTGATATCACATGGGTTTACTGTCCTCTTGCATGAGAAGAATTTGTTCTACCAAATACTCAGCTGTAGTTTTTGGCTATTGAGATACACTTTGAAATGTCCACATTGCCAAAATAAAAGCAAGTGATGGAAATTCCTAAAAAATAAGTTCTGGTCCATTTTCAAATAAGGATCTTTTGTAATGAAATCGCTTTAGAAAAAGAAGCACCACAAAAGAGCAAATTTTGGTAAAATACACCATAAATATAATATAAAATTGTTCTGATTCAATCAATACATTTTTGTCAGTTTGTGTCTTTCCAAGGAGAATGACCTGAACTTCATAAAAAATTACTGACAATATCTCATATAGAAATATACCTCTGACTGTGCACATGCCCTGGTTGAAAAAAATCCTTGAAATAAACATAGAGAGTTGGTGGATTTTCTGATAAACTGCGCAATGTCTTTTAGAAAAAAATCTTTTATTGGTGACTCCAGTGAACATAAATGACATCTTAGTGTTTTGTTGGGGTTTTTTTTGGGTTTTTTGTTTGTTTGTTTGTTTGGGTTTTTTTGGGTTTTTTTGGGGTTTTTTTTTTTTTTTTTTTGGGGGGGGGGGGGTTTTTTTTTTTTTTTTTTTGGGGGGGGGGGGGTTTTTTTTTTTTTTTTTTTGGGGGGGGGGGGGTTTTTTTTTTTTTTTTTTTCTTGGGTGGGGAGGGGTTTGTTTGTTTGGTTTTGTTTTGTTTTGTTTTTCTGTTGTGGAGCTAGAGCTATTGTAGGTATAATTTGAAGGTGCGCCAGTGCTTTGTGTCTGAGCTCCTTTACCTTGTGGATAGTATTAATCTCTCATTTCTAGATGGCATCAGGGACATATCTAGCACGTAGTATTTGGAAAATGGCACATTTCTTGTAAACCCTATTTCTAGAGGGAGAATCTTGCTTCATTTGGAGAAGACTGCCAGATGATAATCCTGAATGGATGATAACAGATTCCAGAAGCCCTCAGTCAAGCCTGTCACACTCAAACAGTGTGGATTTTCCAGCTCCTTGCCCTTGGACATTTTCAGATCAGAAACAAAACTATTTGAGATCTTATTATATGAAACTTAGTTTTCCCCTTTGGGTCCTACCATCTTCACCAAGAGCTCTGAACTGAGGCTGGACATTGCACTGTCAGGTTCTGAGAGCTGGGGTTTTTACTAAGTGCAAAGTTTAACACATGCATCTTTCCTTTTCAAGAATGGGCTAGATTTCAAATTTGGTATAATCCAACAGTGCCTGCTGCATGGCTCTGAGGCAGAAATATGCATATGGAACAGGCAATAGAAACCATAATCTTCAACATACATCCAGAGGCTTGTTATTGTTCAAGCATAAATGATAGTGTGTTGAGTGGACAGCCCCAGTTAGACATCCCTAGCACAAGGAATATCTCCAGAAATGGTTATTCTCTTTTCCTTTACATATTTATAGGCCTGCTGTGCTAAAAAGTAGGAGGGGAATGGTCTTCTAACTGCTAAAATGCCTCTTGATACTTAAGCTAGGTTTCTCTTTGGTCATTTTCATGAGTAACACGAGTTTACTTTGACTTTAAACTATCAGAATGTATACTGCACTATGAAAGGAAAATGGGGCACACCGGGATTATAAAATGCTGATCGTTAGTGGCTTTCATATCTTTGACATTATTTGGACTCAAGAGTTGGGTAAATGTGAAAATATATTCATTAAAAGCCATATCCTTCTTTATTATTCAGAATTCTTTTTAATTCCAGATTCAGGATTATTTTTCAGACAAGATATTCAGATTCAAGAAAATGTCTTTTACTGAGCAAAAAATTATTTTTCAAACAGTAGCTATTCTTCTTGGATCATGTCTGTGGATAATATCTTACTTTTTTTTAAGACTTCACCTTGAATGGAAATAAAATTTAGTTCTGTAAACTGAAAAAGAATGGAATACCTTAGGTGATGATGAGCAAGAAGATGAAATTTTCATTTGGTATTAATGAAATTTCATTATGGTATTTTCTGGGGATGCACAATTCTATTGCAGTAAAAACCAAGAAATTTGTCATCTTCTGCTCTATTTTATCATATAATAAATTTGTAGTAAGAGTAATGGAACTTGGGCCAGTGCGTCAGCGACAAAAATTCACCATAAGTAGGATAGATATCCCTTTCCTTCTTCAGTTTCTTCCATGGCTCCGGCAGGGACTTTAACTCAAGACTATTGTTTAGTCATTTCTTGGTGGATTTCCTAACAGGCAACTTTACCATATAAGAGAGAGAAGGACAGTTTAAGGCAAGTTTAATCCAGAAAACAGGTAACACTTATGAAATTATGATGATCAAAAGTAAATACAACATTATTTATTAATTATATATTATAGATATTATAATTATCTATTAATTATTTGGTTTTAATATATTCATTGAATACAGCATTAATATTTTGGTATTTTTGCAGAAAATGACATGAACATGGAGAAAATGAATATGAATCATCCTGAACAACGTTTGGAACAAGATATGAATCCAAACAGAAAAGCTAAAAGAGAAGGGACAAGTATCTATTATAGTAGTTCAGGTCAATCTCTTAAGGACAAATATCCGTTCTGCTGCCATAGACAGCAAGTAGCAGGAAATTCACTATTTGTCACAGACATGATCATTATAGACTTTGGTTTTGTACCAACTCTACCTTTCTTTGGTGAGTTGACAAAACAGCAGGAGCCACTATTGACTGAGAGGAAAGCTTCCTTCCTTGATCTCATCACCCTGGACTGGGACCAAGACTCAGAATCTGGCAGAAAAAATAATTAGAAAAGATCATTCTGTTCAGTGAAAGGAAACCTTGTTTTTTTCAGTTCCAAACAAAAAATATACTCTGGCCAAATCTCCAGGACATGCGATAAAGGGTTGCTTTAGTAGCAGCTGGAGTTTGCATGAAGGAAATATAATGTGATACACCCTAAAATCAGGAAACTTCAGGTCTTTGAGGACATATGTTACAGAATGCAGACATCGTACTTTTATGTATTAAGGTAGTAAGCAGCATGTATTACCTGTGCTGATATATAAAGCTGGACTTTTGAAAGGTTAACCACATCATTTGATTTATCTGAAGTAGTATGAGTATCCAGTATAACTTGCTGTTTACAGTACAGACCTTAATCACACTACGTGGGTCAGAAATACCAAGGTACTGGTGATATCCTCCTTCTTGCAATGCCTTACACTGGGAGTGAATTATACCAGCAATACAAGCCCACAGACCCAGCAGACACTGTAGATCAGCTAGGAATCAGTTACCAGCTGGTTGTACTTTCAATTTTTTTCTGGATTCCTTAGTTTATTAATGATTCATCTGCTCCGATCAACAAAACTTGACTGTGCATGGAACTGCTGGCAACAGCTTTAATGGACTTCAGTTATATGAGCCAGTTAGCCAGAAGGGTTATTAAATGCTTGCAGACTACTTATCAATTCATAGAGGAAAAATATTTAACCTTTTCACTTGCAAATGCAAACAAATCATGAAGATGAGGGATATACTACTCTCTGTTTTAGTGGCACAGCACAAGTTGTACAATCAATTCCACATAGGTCCATTTTTCTAATTATCCTGAAAATTTCTGCAAACAAATGAGTGGGTTAGGTGAACAAATAATCTGAACCAATCCAAATATCATATTAATTCATGTAGAATCAAACAACTGGAGAAAATAACAAAAGGAAAAAATTACATTTGAATTACTAGTGATGACTACAAAAGCACTGACCATGAGATTGGCACTCCAAATCTGACCTATCAAGAAAACAATATAAATGCCACACACACTGGGTCTGGAAAGTATTTTGTAGTTCCACAAAATCCCTTTATCTCTGTAAATCAGGAATGCCATTTGGGACTCAGTTTACTTGTCCATACCTCATTTAACTCAGTCTACTTATCATGAATTCAAGGCAAGAAATGCATGAAATTTTCTTTCAGCAGGTTTTAGTTGAAAAAATTTTCTTTGAAAGCTTGCACAACTAAATCTCTTTTATAAATTCTTGAAAAAAATAGCTTTATTATCTTCATGTATGGAAATATAATTGCAAAATGCAACCTTTTCAGCTCTGACAGCTATATTTGCCCTAATGGCATTCTTCAAAGTGTGTGAAAAACAGAATTCTTAAAGCTGCACTCATAACCTGTAACTGTAGATCAATTTTCAGCCTATTTGCCTTTTTTATTTATTATTTTTAATGGCTGAGAAACTTCTATAAATAAAAGGAACAACTAGGAAATGTTTCCTTTAACAAGCCGCACATTAAATGACTGTATCTTTTACAAGAGACTGAGAAAAAAACAATCTCTATTTTGCATTATTAAAATATATACAGGAATGTAGTTTGTTTAACTAGTCTTAAATGCAGGATACTGAGAGGAGTTATCCAGTTTACAGTACTTTGTCTCATGCAGCAGAAAGTTTTTATCTATTCAGAGAATTCCTGCTGGGAAGAGGGATTATTCAAATAGTATTTGAGCTTTACTTTGAAGATATAAATGAGAGCAAAATATACATTTTCCATGTGTCTGTGCTAACTAAATTAGGATCAATAAGTTCTATTTTATTTTTATTAACATACTCGTACAATTTCAATCGTGTTGGACTGGCTTTCTGACTTCTTTCCAGATTTTCCCCTTTTGCAATTTATTCACCTGACGCTCACAGCTGCATCTGGCAGTGGCCAGAAAGAAAGTCCACTCCTGTGCTAGAGCTGTGAGGTTCCACTCAAACCAACAAAGCCCCAAAATGAAAGTGACAACGTCTATTTGTTCCACACTCAAAATACTGCTTCATGTCAAGGAGAAATGGCAGGAGAGAGATCTGTGGCAACACTGGCAAGTAAACAGCAGGAATGTATTAGTCAAAGGAGGAGGGAAGTTCTGCAAGGTCAGCCACAAGCACTTGAACTGAAAGAGTGAAGGATGTGAGTCACTGAGCTCCTTTGGAGCAATTCCCTGAGAATGACTCGGGATTAGCTGTTTGCACTCCTCCTGCATGTGCTCCCTGAACACTGATCCTAGGGCTTCTCAGGCCTCATTAATACTCCAAAGCTGCATTTGCATAGCCCAAGGGGAGCTGGGCCAGATTAGAAACCGCAGGCACAGAGGGAAATTCTCCCTCTACTGTGTGATCCCACCCATGTCTCAAGGATTGCACCAGTGACTGCTGTGAACAGTGAAGTGTCATCAATCTTTCTAATGTGGAGGGATATCTGTGTAGGAAAAAAAAAAATGTTTCATTTTAATTTAGTTATTTAAGAAAAATGTGACTTTGTATGACCAAAAGTGACAGAATTCACTCCACATTAATGCCGGTCTCTGGCTTCATTTCTTTGCCATCACTATTTTATTTTAGCTATTATTTTATGAAGTCAAAAGAGCTAGTTGCAGAAAAGCACGCAAAGAATTATACTCTCACTACATTGCAATATTAATTTCTTCTGGTTTGTGTTTAATTCACTAAGGACACTTCAAAGGACAAAATTTCATGGATCCAAAATGATGTAACTCTAAACAGAAAGATCAATGATTGTTATTACTCTTCATTTAAAACTCAATTTTAATTTTCATTAATGAAGTAAACAAGAGGACTATAGAACATGGTATCACAAGTTAATTTTCTATTTAGAATAGTTTAGTCTAATTATTTGACACAGTAAATGATGGTTTTAACATTTTTACTGGACCAGAGGTAATGATTAGAGAATGAAAAGGCCTTAGGTCATCCAGTTAAGTACCTAAGATTGATTGCTTGTTGCTGTATATGTTGGGTACATAAGGGGAAAAGGGAAGGAGCAGAAAGATTCAAACAAAAGCAGCATAACAATATTAGCCAGAGGGGACTTTGCTCTTCAAGGACACTGAACAGGACATTACAATATCGTATATCCAATTTGTAAAAAAAGTTTATATACTTTTTTTTTACAATGAAATGAAATGCTGTAATTAAAGACATTTTATAGCAGGAAATGAGAAAGCAGGTAAATAAAAGGTTGTGTTTTGGTCCTACGGAGATTGACCAGTTGATTGATGGCAAGACCAAAATAACTTCCCTGTATTATTGACCTCCTGCATTGCTTTCTGTGAGTTTACAGTTTTATTTCTATCAAATAAATTAATTTTTTGCAGTGTTTTCTTGAAATTCAAACAAAATGAAACAAAGTTAAATTAATTATCTCTTCCATTTAGTAAGCTTCCTGCAATAACAATAAAAATGAGATGGTATTTAGAAAGACAATTGCATGTACAATAGGCATGTATAATAAACTTGAGGATTTAAATGTCAATAAAAGTTTTAAACTTATTTCATCTTATTAGCAACTAGAAAAATAATATATTTTAGCAGACCAAGAATCAACTTTTTAAAAACCTTGGATTATTATTTGAGCTTCCAAACCACACTCCTATTTTACTGTATACAAGTCTTATTGATAGGTCCTATTGAGGACCTCAGATTCTTCCTACTTACTTTACTTGATATCTGACATCTTTACTAATATCTGGGACACTGACTGTTTAAAAGATTGGAATTTTCCATGCAGTTCCCACTTTTCATGTTATCATGCCAAATTATCTTCTTAAATGTAGGTGAAGTATTTCAGCAGGAGACATCTGAATGATTCAAGGGATTTTATTTCAAGCAAGCCCTTTCTTCTTGAATCTTCCCTCACAAAATTGTAAAAATTGAAAAGTTGTCAACTGTCTTTCTAAATTCATATTTGGAGACAAATATTTCTTCTAGCATAAGTTATCTTGAACTAAAAATGCAAGACTTTTATTTGACTAGTCTTGAATCCTTTAGCAAAGTCCCTTCTTGAAACCAACTGTTTCAAAGCATTTGCCAGATCATGATGGAAATGTTATGATATGACACAAAAAAAGGAGACCTGATAATTTCATAGTTCTAATCAGAGTTTCTGAGAGAGATTATAATTAAATCTACACATTTCCCAAAGAACTCCATTTCCTCCATGTATCCATTTAGCAGCATTTTCCATTCGTTAAATCTTATTTCCTCAGTAGGTGAACCAGAAAACAGAGTTCTCTTTCTCTTGCAAATGAAAATACACAGATGGGGAAAATCCGCAGTTGATGTGTGCTCACCCGGTGTTTGAAATATGAGGAAGTTTGTAACAGAAGCCCTCAAGCTTCCATCAAAGAAGCCAAGGTAATAGATACACCAACTGTGTTGATACTAAAATGTCTGAAACATCATAATTCTTTTTACAGGCCTCATGGCTTGACGTCTACCAAAAGTAAACATCAAATCTATCTTGAGCAGGTTACCTCAGCAACCTCCTCGTAAAAGAGGAGCCATTAGATTGTCCTCTAATGTTTGCAGAACCTGAGAACATGTAACAGAATTCCCTCTTGTCTAACAACTCACCTCTACGATTACTCCAATTTCTTCAAGAATTTTTAATAGACTTTTTCTCTTTAGATGTTGAATGTGCCCATTGAGTTTGAAGGATTGACCTATTCACCCCTGGCCATTTTAGGTGTAAGAAAACTTCTATAGGCCAAAACTATAAAAGGATCTGGAGCAAAGCAACAGTTAAATTTCTTTTGCAAACAAGACTTTGTTGAAGATATTGGGCAAAAGTTGTTGGAATTTTTATTTCCAGTGTGTTTTCTTTCTAGTTTATTGGAAATTAAAATTGAAAGCAATAGAAAAAAATTGAGGGTTTTTTTTTTTTGTTTGTTTTGTTTTTTGTTTTTTGTTTTGACTCACTGGTATGTATCTATACACATCCCCCATATATACTGTATAAAAGGCACAATTTTGGTGTTGGGACATACTGTCTCAAGTGGGAGGGACCCCACACTGGAATAACAGGAGGGACTCCTCCCCCTGAGCAGCAGCAGAAAGAACTCTGCTTCTGGATGGGAACATCCACCCCCTGTGTCCCAGTGCTGCTGGTGGGGAAGATCTTGGGAAGGAGACAGGGGTGGGAGGAGGGTGTTTTTGAGATTTATTTTCCTTCTTGTTATCCTGCTCTGGTTTTGTTAGTAATAAATTCAATTAATATCCCCAACTTGAGTCTGCTTTGCCCATGCCCATGAGTCTGCTTTGACAGTATTTGGAGAGTGATCTCTCCCGGTCCTTATCTCAACCCATGAACTCTTTGTTATATTTCTCTCCCCTGTCCACTTGTGGAGGGGAATGTTAGAAAGGTTTTGGTGGGTGCCTGGCATCCATCCAGGGTCAATCCACTACAGGAGGTGAAGAGATTGAATGGATGTGTGGGTACTCACTTTATTTGTTGGGCCATTAACTACAGTCTTTAAAGTTTCGGTTTGTTTGTTTTTGGTGGGTTCTTGGTTTGTTTGTTTTAATTATTTAATATCACTTTTCCATCTTAATTTCTATCAACCAGCTTGCTTTGACTTCCACGTCATACAGTACCCTCTTCTTTGGACACGGAGACCAAAAGGTTATTAGCAGATCTTATTTAAACTATTTCAAAATTTACCAATCCTCACTTTGAACTATTCTGTTTGTTTTCTGGCTCTTGTTTACCATTAAGTAAATGTTTGTCACTGGTTTTTATTCCTCTGTGATGAATCATTTTGATGCACTTCCTGATCTCTCATGTGTAACATTCCTTCTTCACTCCTAATATCCTCCTTGAGTTGATTCATGGACTTATGCCTGGAGCCCTCCTCTCCACTCTGTCCACTCTCCTTGTGGGGATAGCTCCAGATGTTTTGTACATGTTTGCTTTAAAGAAATTGCAAACTTTTTCCACCCCTAAATCTTTGAGTGACTTTGCCTGGTTTACTTACCTTACTGCCTTCCTATTGATTAGAGCTTTACTTGATAATCTTGCCAGATTTTGTTATTACTTCTTTCCCTTGCACTTTGTTTTGAATTACATCTGAAATACCTTATTAATAAATGATTGATTATAAGCAATTCATGTTATAAGCAATTTTAAGGCAAAATGAGTTTATCTTTTACATTACATTCATCTTTATTTTGAAAGAATATCAAGTTTTATGGAGAAAAAAATGCAATCAAAAAATTACTCGATGAGGCACTTTCAATGAAAAAATTTAAAAATACTGTATCAGTAACAATTCTTTGCCAACCCAATTATTGAATTAATGCCAATTCAATGTATTACTATCTATAAATGATATCAAGAGTATTTCACTGCTCAGGTAATATCAGTAGTCAGAACAGCATTCTTCCACTCTCTAGAAGGAATTTACTTAATATAGTAATTCAAATGCAATAAACCAAATATCCTATTCAACAATGTGCAATTTTACATGAGCTTTGTGTTTTGTTTTGTTTTGGTATTTTTTGTTTTTTTTTTAATTAATATATCAATTTTCTATCTCTTCATACATTAGAGAAATAAAATGTGTAGAAAGATTGGAAATATTTCAAGGTTAACAAAATATTTCCCACTATTTGAGAACAGAAGTTGTAAGAAATTTTACAGGGAGCTAAAGAAAATTGAATAAATCAGGTATTGTATTTTGATAAAGTGATAACAGAAGTTTCATTTCAAGGAATCTGTCTGTTTTATTAAGGCAGTGTTTAGAGTGGTAAAGACCAAAAAACCTGGATTTAATATCTTCATGTAATCAATTGAATTTCAATACTTATGATATCAAGTGCAGCTTTCTATCCAGTTTTCGATGTTTGTAACCTTTAACTGTCTGATTTTTTTTTAATATCTTCCCAGAGTGTAGTTTAGTGCAGTGCAACATTGGACAGAAGCAAGGACAGATGTGTCAGGGTCTATTTTCAGTGTATTTCTACAACCTTTGGTAGACTTAATGAGAGATACTGAATATATTATTTAGAATTTCTATTATACCTGTGAAAAATGATAATTTGATTACTGTAAAGCATCAACATATAATGTAGGAATTATTATCCTGCTTGAATTGTGTATTTAATTTTAATACATCTTGGTCACAGGAAAATAAGTAGTACCCTCCATCTGTAAAAAATAAAAGAGATGAATCAGTCTCAGCCTATATGCGTTTAATATGGAGCTTGGCATGAAAATCCAATGTCTGATTTTAAACAAGTATTCATTGAAACTCAACAGATACAGTTTTCCAAGAGAATCATCAGAGCTCCGTAAATCATACATGTTTTCAATAAACATTTGGAATGTCATTATTCTACAATAAGTATCCTATTAAATTTAGTTATATTTAAAAACAGTTGCTGCATAGTTCATACAGATAAAACCAAATGGCTAATATAAACAGAGTTGACAAAGGTCAATGGTTATGAAGGAGATGCACACTATATATATAGGCTAGTTCATATTTATATAGAGAGAATTCCTTCACAAATGCATATATATAGGCTGAATATTTCCTTCATGCTTTCACATTTTCCTTTATATATATATATCCTTTCTCATACATGCATACATTTAGGCCATGCCCTGTTTCAATCAAATTTTTAAAAGAAAATGCATTTGAAATAAAATTTCTACATTAATTTGCCTTTGAAATTCAGATTTAAATCACTTTTAAGACAAAATATCTCTAATAGATTTCACACCAATTCTGGTACATTCAAAGCATAGTATAAAATATTTTCCCTATAAACTACATAAGTTTATGTATAAAATATAGACATTTGTATGTAAAATAATGTAAATTACTTTTTTAACCATAGTTTCCCTAGAATCTCTCTCTAAAAGAAATAATATCAGGATGCTTCAATGAAGCCATCTTATTCAGCAAAATATTTCCAGAAATGGCCCATTGTGCTCCACTGACTAGAAAAGTAGCCTATGGTAATAAGATAAAAAAAAAAAAAAANGAAGAAAAAAAAGCGCATTACCATTATATCCAAGTCCATAACCTAGACTCTAAATTCTTACAGTCAGGAAATCATGTATTTCATGTGTCTCTGTCCCCATTGATAATATAATTTTACAGAAAAGTAACAAAAATATTTAATTTTTGAGTTCTGTAGGAAAAAAAAACAACCCTCTACACAAAAATATAAATCAATTTATCTCTGAAACACCTACACTGAAAGCCAGTGTCTTTTACATTGTGTAGGCTATTTTTATTATTGAAATTATTTTGCTTTTATTGTGATTTTAAAGCAAATAACTATGCACTAAAGAGCAAAATAAGCATCACTAATTTTGAAATAATTGGGAAAATAAGCCACATCTTTATGAATCATATTTATTTAGTGAAAAGTGTTTTTATCATATGAATATGTCTTGGTGAGAGAAGACTTTATGAAATGGATGTTTACTCAAGAAAAACATCCTAGAACAATTTGGCCCGTGCTTCTCCAGAGCAAGACACTCCTTATTATTAAGGGAACATAGGTTAGATCTCATTTTTGATTGAAAGGAATATATTTATGATATGTCAGAACTTTATCTATCCAATAATGCAGCTTTTATTTCATTAAATTTTTGCTCTACGTGTTGTGTGCTGAGCACTAATGTGTCTCACTCTTGAGACAAAGCTTTATTGTCATCATTGTAGTGACAAATTCCATGTGATGAAGTGACAGGATCTGCCCACTGGAAGACACTAGGAGCTGGCTTCATGGGGAATGTTGGTGCAGCCACAGTGTGTTAGAAGTCCAGATGCACTACCCTGGCTGAGATACAATAATTTCTCTGCAGTGAACCCCAGCCATAAATCTGGCAGACATACCAGTATCTTCTTCCCCATCTCACATTCCCAGCAGGACGTACTGAGTTTATCTGCCAGAAAAGGCACAAGGAATGTAAGAACTGAATGGGATCTGGCTGAATGAAGTTTAGAAACCACTTGTTACCAGTACCCTTCTTAAAAAAGGAAAGAAAAAAATAACCCCAAACATTAATGACTGAAATATGCTGTACACAAGTGTCTAAATTGAAGATAAATTGAGCCCTAAACCTTGGGGGAATGTTACAGGAGGACCAAGTTAGGAATGAGTTCAAGTGTGAAGAAAAAAAAAGGTCAAAGGAATAAATAAATCCCTTGTTCAAGAAAAAAGGGTTCTGATTGTTTATCCACATCAAATCCAAATGGAGTTCTCCTCAATTTTTACCCCTTTTTCATTGCACAGCTGCATACTATTATAAAACAAACAGAAAAACCAACCCAAAACCCCAAAAACAAACAAACAAAAAAACATAGAGAAACAACTCAATATGATATTCTTTTGCTCTTTTAACAATTGGGAATTATCCTGCTAAGAAAATGCTGTTTAGATCAAGTAAGTTTGTAAGGGTACAACACCGAGTTCTTGAACAATCAAACCCCCCCAAACACCTCATGTTTTATCACAAATGAAAACCTTTAAAATCACCAGAAATAAACAATTCTACAAGTGTCAATCTGAGTCCTGGGTGAGGGACAGCTAAATGTACTAGTCATGTTCCACAGAGTATTTAATGTGGATTGCAAGAGACCTTATTCTGAAGTTATAAAGCTTTAGCTTTATAAGATAATTTCTTCAAAGATTACGACAGAAAATATTAATGGTCTGTTCTGTTATTTCTAGGTAGGTGGTAGATCATTGAGCTCTGTGGCATGATGTTACATATTGCAACAAGTGCATGTTGCATAGAGAGCTGTCTGGAAGGGGGAAAAAATCAGCCATACTCAATGAATCTCTAAATATATTCTCTTTGGAAGAAAATAGTCTTATTCCATTTCCACTCCTGATTTTTTTCTACTATTTTCCTTATGCTCAACACTGTTGAGTAACTCTTTTAGTTCCTCTCAAACTATTTATGAAACTGAAGAGGCAGACAAAGGGTTACTGCCAGGTATCGCTTGGAAGAATTCCCTCAGGTCTTGCCACACAGTCAAGAGTAATTTCATCTTAATGAGATACCACTCATCAGCTGTGCAACAGGAGCTGACTGTGCATATTATTCCCTCACCTGAGGTCTGAAATAAGGTGTGTTTAATCTAAATTATGCTCATTACTAGCTCTAGCTCAAGTTAATGTGTTTTACTTGGCAATTTGGAAAGCCTATAAGCATAAATAATCAATGCACAAGGTTATACTGCAAAGGTTCACTAAGTCCAGCAATTAAAGCTTTTATCTAAACCCCAGAACTGCACAAAAAGACAAGGAAAGCTTCCTTTATAAAGTTCATATAAACTTTTTTAAAGTGGATAACAATGCAAAATGCAACCATGGTAAATTTATCCAAGTTTCAGTAAAATTGCATCCTGCAGTTCTGAGTGACTCCTTTCTGCTGGAAAAAAAAAAAAAAAAAAAAAAAAAAAAAAATTAAAACAATAAATTAATTAAGATT
>VWZN01019499.1:311826-345891 GCA_013396955.1 Regulus satrapa | reverse complement strand
AAAAAAAAAAAAAAAAAAAAAAAAAAAAGAAAAAGGTCTGGCTAACCCCACAGACTTAAGCTGAGAATAAAGGTTTGTTTTATTTGCCTAAAAGTCACAGAAAACTCAGTTGAAACTGTCCCTGAAGAGGCTGTGTAGCACATTTTCCTGTCCCTTGTCAGGACAAAGAGGCTTCACAGAATGTTCTCATCCACCCTCTGAAACACCAGTGCTGGAGAACCACTCCCAGAAATCTCTCTCAGTGTTCCATTTCAAAAAACCTCCAAAACAGACCTAGCTCTCCCTTGCTGCAATTCAAGCCCACAGTTTATTTTCTAAACACAGTAGAGAATGGGAAAAGTCTATTCATTTCCCATTTGTGTTTTTCCCACATAGGTGCTTCAAGGCTCTTGCATGTCCTTTCAATATTTTCTTCTCTACATTGTACGACAAAAATCCTTTCAACTTCAGACAAATACTTAATTACATACAACTATATTTTGGTCCAGGAGGCCATGTATTTAATGCTGAAGCCAGAGAGCTGCCCTAATGTGTAGCAGGAGATAAAACCCTGTAAGATCCATAGGCCCATTTTGTCTCAGTAGATTGAACCTTAGCTTCTTCTTGGTGAAAACCATCCAAAAAGCACGAACAAGGTACAATAAAAACAAGCGAACCACAGAAAGATATGGGTTTCAGGGCTCAGTGCTCCATATCCATATCCTAACCATGAAGGCACCTGTAGAAAAATGGCCACAGGGAAAAATGCCCACCACCTTGAGTCTCCTCCACTGGGCCTCTTCCTCTCCATTTGATGCTCTCTCTAATATTCTGCAGTGAAAGCCACCTTTTTATAGCTGAGCGTTATGTGTGGCTGGGCAGGAGGGGTTCCTGGCTGTTGGAAACTTTCTTTTCCTGGTGAACAAGCGGAGAGACCAACATCTCTCTTGCTAGGAAGCCTGCTCAGGGCCTTTCTCTCGGGAGCTTTGGAGTCCGTGGCTGCGTGCGGGGCCAGGGCTGGGGCCGTGGCGGCCGCGGCTGCTGCAGCTCCTGGGGCTGTGGGGGCAGCGGCCGCTGCTGTGCTCGCAGCTGTTGCGGGGTGCAGCCCGACCGAGCCTGAGGCAGCTCCCGCATCCCCCTCTCACGTTCCGTGGGCAGAGTCTGCATCACTCGCTCCTCCTCTGCAAAAAGAGAACGATCCCACAGTCAGACATGCACTAAGAAGTAAAAAAAGCCAAGGAAATACCCTTGGCCCAAGCAAGAAAATGCCAAATATTGGTTTTTAACCTGCCACTCTCAGGTGGCTGCTCCTGCTGCCCCAGTAAACAGCAAAAATAACCTCTCCTCGCACCTCCCAGGCCAACATGAAAGCTTTTGGCCGACTGGCTGGGATTAAGGTACCTGGAGCATTTGGGGTCGCTCTGCCCTGTCTGTTGGGGGAACCAGCTTTTTCAAGGAGGCCCCAGAAGACACCCCCAGTTGGAGCTGCTCTGTCCCCTTTGGGAGGCTACTGAAGGGAAAGTGAGACCTAACCCCAGGAAGCAACAACAAAGCACTCTGCCCTGCCATTGTCTTTGCTGGGGTTTCCAGACACCTGGAAGCCAGAGATCCCTTTTGCTAGCATAAATTTTCACACACAGAGAAGAATTAAATTCATACCATCTGACTTCTAATCACTGACTCATCATTTTGAAAATATCACTCAACTTAGGGGATTGAGGGATTTACCTCTTGAGACACTGAGTTAGCCTTAAACACTCAGCAAACTGTTTCAGAGAAGCTAGTCACCATAAAGTAATCACTAAAATATTAGTTCTCATTTTCTCAGACTCGTTTTCTTAATTCCTGCAGAATCCAGGCCCAGGACTGAGGATATGGTGTTACTGCACAGCTGAGGCAGTGATCTGTAGCCCTCAAAAAGAGTACAGCCATAATGTAAAATGACACTCAGGTGGCTTTGCTCAAAGCACGTATCAGAAACTGAGATCGGCAATGCCGGCTGACCTACACAGATTCACCACATGCTAAAATCAGGTTACTGCTCATGTCAGGGCAGAGAATGCTCCTGACCACAGGGTTGCAGTGGGAAGTCTAATATTTTAAGTGGCAGGACAGCAAAACAAAGCCCCTTAAACACTTACCATAAACTTCATGCCTTTTTGTTTTCTTCCTTCTGATACAATAAATAAGACAAATCACAAAAATGACAAAGAAGACTGCACCTCCTGCTATGCTTAAGATGAGATAAAAGTCCATCTTGCCTAGTTAAGGGGATGAAAGAGGATGTTAGATGGAAAGAAACAACTTGCACAACATCTACTTGGAATTCTGTATTTTCTCCCATTGACTGTAAAGGCAGACCAGTAGACACCCCACCCACCCTTTGCCTTTTCCATGTACACAGCAAAAAGTCACTGTTCTTCATTGTTGAGAATTTTGATTGCTCCCTGATGGATTCAAGTTCTGCAGAAAACTGAAACCAGAGCATTAATCTGTGCCAGCTCACTGTATTTAAATTGCCACTTGTTTTAGTTGCCATTGTTACACCAAGGTGTATTTTGTGCCAGTTTCTCCCAGAGGAGTGCAAGAGGAGCCCAGACAGATTCACATATAATTATACCTTAATGAAAAGCTGGCTGAGCTGAAGCCCACCTGAAATATACCTTACCTGGAAAGGTCAAAATTCAAGGTAATTGACCTCAAATGCAGGACCAAATGTTCACAGAGGGTAACAGTGTTAGAAGGGGGTTTGACTGCAGGATGAGGGATTTTTAATCTGCTATGGAGCTGGCAGAGTCCTGCCACTACACAGAAAAGTTTGAGAGGTATTTATTTTGGGTAGGATAAATAGTGCTCCATGGTTTTAGGGGAATTTTAGTGTATGAGGAATGCTGTGTTTGCACCTTAAAGATGGATGATATTTCTCTGTTAATGATGTGAGGAAAAAACCAAACTCTCTGACCCAATTCACCCTGTGAAAAAAGAGCATTTCTCAGGGGTGAGAAAAAGCGAAATCAAAATTGTCTAGACAATGGCCAGTGTCAGCCTACAGCAGCAGAGCAGGCAGATCTGTGCTTGCCTGACTTGTCTCCTGTCATGGGAAGCTTTGGCCAGGATTTCCTCATCCAGATAAGGTGTTTGGGATAGTTTGTCCTGTCTTAAACAGACCTAATCCAGCAGCACACTTTCATACCTAGCTCCAAAGTCCATGCCACATCCTGCTCATCCCTTCCCAGTGCTAACATCAATGGGACTGTGCAGTCCCATTAGGTCAGGCAGCAGCAAAAAAATACATTGCTTGGCTATTTTTGAAATCAGGAGGATTATTCAGGAGGCAACAGCTGCACAGAAGAGCAGAGACCATCCTGTCTCTCAGCTCTTTGCCCTTCAGTCAGCCTCAGCAGACCTGAAATCAGTTCAGTAAAGCCTTTATGCCTTAAGGCTTGCTCTCTCCTTTCTCACACCTGTTACATGGGCTGTCCTTCAGACTTGGACTTTCCCTAAATTCACTATGGCAGAAATAGGTAAAAATTGGAAAGTACTAAGCCAGCTCTTGTGAGCCGCCCCCCGCCCCCCCCAACTCTCCACCAGCTTCAGCAGGAATCTAGAGTAAGAGAATGCTTCAAGCAGAGCACTCGTAGTTGGGTGGGATGAACCCAAGCCCAGCAAATTCACGGACTTTTCCCCAGCACTACACTGGTATTCTGAACTTTGAACTAATCATCACACCCAGGGTCATACCAGCGTGATCTGTCCTTTGTTTGCACCTTAACTTTCAAAACTTATATGTGTGAGGATGACACCTGTGATGACTTCTTTTGCCTTCTGAATAATTTTCATCATAACTCTTCCCATTTAAAATGCAATCCTTTCAGTCCTTTTGCTGCATCTGTGGTTTAGAAAGATGAAGCTTCAACTGAATAGGAAAACCATGGTACATTCTGAGCCATGCTTATCTTACCCATGTAACCCTGAAGCAAAATTCTCTATGACTTCCCTCCTGATTTCTAGGCCTAGCTGAACAGTCCAATCAGATTTTTTCCCTTTTAATGAGAACTCATCCACACCTATGTGAGCAGGCAACCACTGCATTCAGAGACATGATTATGGAGAGGAGAAAACCACAGTTGATTCCACACAGGAGAAGGGGAGGAGCAAAATCCCTCTCACATCCCACTGCCCTCAGCTTGGCCACCCTGTCCTTAGACCAGGGATGTCTTAAGGGTAGCAGTGGGGCTGGTAGCAGCAGGATGGGGAGTATGGACATGTGACAAGGCCGGAGAATGCCAAGAAAAAAGCATAACTTGCAACCTGACTACCACAGCAGCATCGGATCCCAATAACTGTGCTGGAATTTGACTCACAGTACGGGGTACTCAGGATCTCTGCACTCCTGGCACCTGGACCAGTCCTACAGATGTGTACAACTGCATCAGGCTGTGTGGTCCACCCTAGCACATTCTGATGAGAGAGTTTTCTTACCTGGGCACTTAATTACTTTTTCGGCCATTTTTTCACTGACTTTGTTCTTAGCAACACATCTGAATGTCCCAGAATTCCACCCACGCCATTCCAGCATTGTTGCATTCTTTTGGATTTTTTTGCCATTGGGTTGAGTCAGTTCTATTATAAATGCTTCATCCTTAGCCTTCTGTTTCACTTCACACTTGACAGATACACTTTTATTCCCACATTCAGCTATGAGGATGGGCTGAGGGACAGGTTCTGAAAAAGTGAAGGGACAGGCATGTCTGAGAGGGTTTCTCCTCCTGAAAGCCTCCGTTATTAAGCAGAACAGAGGATTAACCCCGAACCACGGGCTAATGAGATCACAGAAGAATGAAGAATAAATTAGACCTCTACTACAGAAGTAACAAGGCAATAATAAAGAAAATGCAGTGCAATAGCCGACATGATTGACCCAGTAAAGCAGAGCTGGACACCAGGCAGGTAAGGGGAAGAAGCTGAATCTTCAGGTGAATGGAAGGGACTCAGAGACACAACCCCCTCCACTTCTGGACCCTGTATTTTGGTGCAAGTGAAGCTGGTCCTGTTCTGCCAGTGCCCATCAGGAGAGATTTTCTCTAAAGCAGGAAAAACTATGAAAAGCTACTTATGATGCTCTGTGTGCTACCAACAGCACTCAGCAGGCACAACAGCAAGCGCAGAAGGCCATCCACCAGAATGGAGAACACAAAACCGAGACTTCAGGTCTCAATGAGGTTATGACAGACAAAACTGATTTCTGTCTCTTCTTATGCCCTGCAAACAGCTTGCTCCTTTTTTGCTCCAGTTTCTCTATCACTGGTGACACTGAAAGAGACAAAAAAGCCTGCAGGGTTTTCCTCCAGTAAGGGCAACTGACAGGGACAGCAAACGGAAAAAAAAATCTTGAGGACCAGATTACAAAAAAAAAAATGCCAATGCCACTTCTAGTGGCTAGTGTAAGTTATAGAGATCATACATTCTAAAGCAAATAAGGACTGCTCATACCACATGCAGTCAAGGTTCACATGACGACATCTACAGCCACCCTTTCGTTGTTAAGCCCACTCCTCTGCAAACTGCAATCTGTCATTCAGGGAAACATCCCAGTGGGAAACATTAGAATCTAGGTGCTGGTGATGGAGATGTGTGAGGATATCATTAGGACTATTTTTTTCTTAAACAACTGTTTGTCCAGCCTTAGTAACAAAGGGCCAGCCGGGCTGACAACTTATTCTAGCACCCGACAGCTACTACAGGACTTCCAAAACCATGTGTCAGAGGTAATGCAGACTCCCTGCTGCACAGCAGAGCAAATGATGCAGCACACAGCTGGGCTGGAACATTACCCTTGACCTGAAATGAGGACACTCCAATGACAGTTCAGTGGCTTAAAACATGAGCAAGAAGCATCAGACACCGATGGCTTCCTGAATCTGTTTACACTAATAGCTTCCAAAGCAGTGAGATACCCTCACTGCTCAGCAGCCCATTAGACACAGGGCCTCCCATTGCACATAAACACTGCTATAACCATTCCAGCTGTCCTTGCTGCCTCAGTAAGGCATCATTTCTATAATCCCAGCTGGTGCCACAAACTCAAGATGTTGGCAAAAGTGTGCATGCTGGCTGAAGAAGGACAGAACAAAACCATCCCCTTATTGGGGAAAAAAACCCATGCATGTCCTACAGCTTAGAGGTCTGGAGAGGTCACAGCAGCTATTAAGAAGCAGAATAGCCATCCCCTACTCACCCCAAAACCCTTCAGCTGCTACTGCTTTGATCCCTTAGAGGTACAGGAATGGAGGCTGCCCTCATGCTTTGAACTCATGCAGCTGAAATCCACAGCTGTGTGCTTAACTGTGCTTTAAACAGCAAATGCTTTGAACAGAAATTATTATTTTTGTTGTTATGGAATGCAGGGATAGGGTGCAGGTGTCTTCTTTAACGGTGAATTCAATTCCTATTGTGGTTTATCTCAGGGGAGGTGACTGCTGGCTATTTTGCATGTTAGAGCAAAAATGGAGTGGAATTCCATTGTCTAAATGCAGGCATTGGTGTCATCTGGACTCCTGAGTTTTCCTCAAGGGGTTGGCATCACAAGTTGCTCAGCTTGCTGGACCAGTGGTGAGACAACAAAAGTCATAACCCAGTCCCATAAAATGGCACCAGAAATACCTGAAACCTGCAATGCATCAGCCACAGCTGTACCTCACATAGGCTGCTGCAGTCCTACCAGAGGTTTCTGGAAGCAGGATGCTACTGGGAGCCCAGTCCCCTGTCAGGATCCCACCCTGGCTGACGGTCTCAGCCCTGTTTGTGGTGCTACAGTAGGGATGACCACCCTCACCCTCGTGTCAGTGTGAATGTGCTCACAGCCGCTTTCTTAGGCACAGCGAGAAACCACTGGCTGACTAACAGGAGAGCCAGAAAGAAGCCAGGGATTTGAGGCTATCAAAAGGAGCAAGAGAAGGGAGAAGAGAGGCAGACTGCTGTCAGTGGCAGGAATAAAATGGTACATGCTACAGAAGTCCTCCCACTTCAAATCAGAAAGGAGGGGACTGAGTAGGAAGGCTGTGGGAGAGAGCAGAGAACACCAAGTCTTGTCCAGCTGTGCTGGGAATGGTATGGGAAAAGCAAAAACTCACCCTGAACAAAGAACATTACATTTTCTTCTGCCTTCAGTTTTCCATCCTCCTGATAAACCATCACCGTGTAGTTTCCACTGTCCTCTTTCTCCACGCGCTGGATTTGCAGAGTCCCGTTTTGGAGTATCACACACCTGCACCGCTTCTTGTTCACAAAGTGCCTAGCATTGCTACCTTTCATCTGAACCAACCTTTGTCTGCCTTTGGCCCATACTGCCTCATAGATGCTCCCAGGAGCAGTGATGCTGAGAAGAGCTGTCTCATTCACTGCCTTGTAAATCCAGCTGGTGCTGGAGCCTGTTGAGAAAAGCACAGCCAGCCCATCAGTTATCTCCAGCAGCCACTCAGAAGATTGTAATTTGCTAACCCTCTCCCTTCCTGAGCTGCTGAAGCCCGCCGAAGCTGCTTTACTGATGCCATCTTCTTCCCCTGCTCCAAAGTATTTATTACTTGTTCATTAGATAAATGCCAGCATCCAATTTAATTCTGAGAGGCAAGAAAGCTAAGACTTCAGCTTTCAAAAGCTGAATTTGTACCCTGGCTGACTTACTTGGCATGACTCTGGGTTCTAGGATTCATGGCCTCCCATTCACTTTAACATGAATTTCCTGAAAAGAAGGTCACTTCTGTGTTTTGCACATGGCACAGGCTGGTACCCAGAGTGCCCATCACTGCCAACATTCCTGTAGACAGCAAAAATAGTCATGTCCCTGGACAGCAGAATCATTTCAGCAACGCCAGTGATAGCAGTGATGATAATAATAGCAGCCCATGTCAAGCTGTGAGTGAGTGTAAGGCACTTAACTGGAGGAACACCCATAGAAGTGCCCCCCACCCCTGTTCCAACCCACTGGAATCCATTTGATCTTTCTAGCACAGGATCCTGATGGGGCAAGTAAGGCAGGAAGAAACTGCAAGCAGCATTGTGTGAACTGAGAGTGTGCAGGAGTCATTACAAGAAGAGCAATTGAAAAAAAAAAAATTGTTTATCTTCCTTTGATTCCAGGTCCCTTCTCCAGAACAGTTAAGAGTAGGAGCATCCCAAAGGTGGTGTCAGGACTAGGAAGCACCTGAGCATGGGGCTGCCACAGGGGATATTCAGAAAAACTAAGGCTACTAAACATCAATCACATTGCCAGCACTGGGGAAGACGCACTCCTGGAGCAGTGCCCAGGTGCTCTGCCCACTCCCCTCCAGGCTGCTTCAGCCACCATGTTTGCAGGCCCCATTTCTGGTGAGCCAGGACTTGGGAAACTTTGCTGGAAGGTCATTTCAAGTGAAGTCCTGTGCCCACCCCCACGGCAGGCAGACAAACCTGCATGAGGAGGTCGAAATCTGCGTGCAAGTGTCAGGTGGGATAAGCTCACTGACACCCAAAGGCGCTCAGAGTCACAGCTTATCTTGTTTGCCATTTTCTTGCGTTCAGTCCTCTTCAATTTACAGGGTGAAGCAATCAGCAGGAGATTTCCTTCCTCATCACCACACAGAGCTGATTCTGCTCTGATTTTATATATTTTAAGCACTTTTTCCCCACCGAGAGAAAAACTGTGTTTATGCATATTTTTATTACAGTCCTTCATTCTTTGTATCTAGGATAATGATAAATGGAACCACAGAGAGGAAACTAAAACCCAGTGGCTATTTCATTAAACAAACAATATTAGAGATAATCTGAGAACTAAAATAGCATGCCTCTGCAAGAACATTAATGCTATAGGATTTCTGGCAATTCACCACCTCTAAAGAGAGGTTGTTCTTTCAGCACTGCCTTTCTTGCAAGGTATTTGATATATCTAATGAAATGTCCTGAAATAAAGCTATCAACTAAACAGCTTTGGAAGCAGCTATGCCCCACACAGATGACACTATACCATATACCCAAATATTTACATGCTGATACTTGTTTCTGCTCAGTCATTAAAAAGTATTTAGAGCTAGTAATAGGATTTTTTTGCCTAACAGACACTATTTATATTTTCTCTCTGAAAGGAAAGGAAAAAGTAATCTGAGCTTTCAAGGATAATCCAGTGGGATCTCTGTGAAGCCCCTAGACATCTCTAGATATTGATCTGATCTTCATATCTTTCTAGTGGAAAACTGAGCATCCCAAGCATATGATACTAAAAATCTGTTTAGCTAAGCAAACAACATTTCTGATAAAAATGCCAACTAAAATGTGTTCAAAAGGGCAGAAAGGTTTTAACTGAGAGCCTACAGCTCACTCACAGTCACAAAGAAGAGTTAAAAGAAAAAGCTCCCATTGTAATTTTATAGAAGAAAGGAAGTCTCTGAAACAATATTCAAGGAAATAATCCTTATTTCTGCTGGGGAAAATGTTTTATAGATAGTGTACATAGAAAAAAATAAATCCTTATTTATCTATTAATTCTGTTGTGAAGGAAAAGCAAAGTGTTAAACAGCCATATGCATACAATCTCTGTGGAATGAAACAGCGGAAAAAAAAATTATGCAGACTTGTCTTGTCTCCAGCTGTTAAAACCTTCCCAAATCTATGAGTTAACATCTTAATTTTTTACATTAATATTTTTACAAGTAATGACAACAATAATATGCAAAATACAAAGGATATATGACTTGCTTGACTTAGACTGCAACTCCATTGAAGACACTGAAATATATTACTCTGTTAATATTTATGGAAGACTGTAAGTTGCACTTTCAAAAGATTTGCACATCTTTGATTAGAAAAGGAAATTACATGTGAAAATGCATAGTGAACTGAATCTCTAAGGTAGTACAAATTACCCTGAGGGCAAAAAGCAAACTGCATGTTGACATTTCTCATTACACATGTGTCAAATTAAGGCTCATTAACTTAAACCCAAAACTCTTTACAGCTTTTTATTATAACTGGAATAGGAAACTCAGGTCCTGCCCTCCCCCTGGCTGAAAGTCAAATCAAATAATAATAGTAATAACTGAGATGTCTTCACTCATTGGAAAAGTGGAACAAGTTTCTTGTCAGTAGCAGCCCACCAAGTTTTAAATGCTCTAAAATGCAATTTTAACATCAGCCCAAAAGAGAAAAAAATGGTAAGCAAAACTCACATTTTACACTGGGAAATAAAAGCAGCAAGAACTTGATTAGGAAAATCCTCCTAAAGTTCATTTTCAGGGTCAAAAAAAATCCAGTGTTGCCTTGTCTAATGATAGCTCCTGGCAGGTGAAAGTATTTTCTGCTGTGAGCAAGCAGTGATGCCACATGTCAGTGCAGCCTTTGTGCCCTCCTCCTCTCCTCCAGCACTTCTCATTTCTAGCAGAGGCGGAAATAAGTCTCAACAGGACATTTTGTCTGCATGAGGCAACATGGAGACACAAATAAAATGGGCACTAAAATGCAGGAATGCCCTGGAGGTTTTTCCATCCAGCTGGAGGGCCAGATGGGGGCCTTGTCCACCTCAATGCCCACCTGAAGAGCTCAGTTCCAGCAACCACATGCCTCCATTCTAGTGGGAGGGATGCAGTTTTTGGGTGGGGGAGTGATGGGAATCCTAATTCTCCCCCATAGCCCCAGCCGCAGCAAAGGGAGAACAAGCCCAGGACCTCCAGTGAGGAGCAGTTGGCTGTTGGACAATGCTTGGAAAGGAGACACACTTCTCTTGGAAATCATCAGGATCAGCTTTGCATCAACATCTGGTGCATGAGGGGCTGGCCAGAGCCACAAACACTTCCTGCAGACATGGTCAGCCACTTGAGCAAGGGATATGAGAGGGATGAGCATGGAAAGGGTAAGAACACTGCCTTGATCTACAGACCAGCCCTGAAGCTGCCTGGTGTGGGAAAGACGGCAAGGAAAGAAGCTGTGAGGAGACATAGGAGCTAGGTCCAAAAACATGAGAAGTCCTTATTCCTGATTCCAATACTAAACAGATGGAGTGGTGAGGATTTTGAATCTTATCCTTACCAGCATAATTCCTCTGCTACAGTAGCCACTGAAATCTTCCAGCTTATTGTCACAGAGGTAGGCCAAGAAAGAAGACAGAAGAAAATCTGTGGCACTAGAAATACACAATAGTAGATAAATTCTTCTTGTTTGTTCATTACATTCCTCTACCTTGAAGTTAAAGTAAGGTCTTGTAAGACACTTCTCTTCTCCAGCTTAATCCTTTTTTACTGGTACTAATAAGGTAAAAAACACTCCTCCCAGGAAAACCTAATTTTTCTTCCTTCTTTCTGCTATTGTTTCCTTAAAAAGAATACACAAAGGAAGCACACACAAAAAGAGAGAGGAAGCAACAGCAGCAAATCACATTTCTGTGCCTGACCTCCACCCTCTGTGGCAAGAAACAACCTGGGGCAGGGGCTGCCATGCTCAGGTACATCCTCAGTCAAGCAAGCTGTATTAAACTCTTGGACAAATCTCCTTCCAGCCCAAGGACCTAAAGAAATTTTGGCAAAAGCAGCAACCCGATTTGTCCTCAGTTTTTTGCAGATTTTTTACTGGGTCCCTCAAGCAGAGTGGAGGGAGGCCCAGCATGCTGAAACCACTGTCCATGCTTAGATAAACTTTGTCTCCCTTCTCCTTCAGGAAAACATGCCTCAAAGCCACCACCTGCCTCCAGGGTGGGTACCCTTGCAAGTTGCCTGTTTGTTGGCATGTTCACACTGCCAACACACTGGAGTGGGGGCTGTCTATGGTATAAATGAAATATAAATGGAAAGATGTGTGTGAATGTGTGAGAGAGAAGACAGTAAAGCTCCAAAGTGATAGAACCAGGTGTGTAAGAATTCTCTGTGTTCATAATGAAGGCCACTACTTCCAGTTAATCAGTTTGGCAATCCCACATGCCACACACCACCTTCTAAACTCACAGCTGAAATGAGTCAGACCAAAAGCCCAGCAAACCGACACCCTGGTTTCTGCTGGAGCAACAGGTAGGCAAGAGCAAGAAACCATTCATAAAGGATGGTTCAAAAATGTCTGTTCAAAAAGGAGCTTACTGTGAGCAGTGAAGAAGCACTTGCGAGAAGGGGTGAGGGCTCAATGGCTGATGTCCCATGGTCACTGGACATCACTGAAGTGACACCAGGCATTGGTATTCCTGAGTAGTTGGTGCATGTGCATAAAATCCACTTGCAAGCTTTTGAGTAACAAAAGCCAAAAGCACGGCCAAACCTGCAAAGCACATCACTCACTTGCAGCAAGAATTCCACATGAGGATCCTGGCATGTGCATGGTCTGTCCCAAAAGCAGTCCCTTTTCTAACCAGCCTCAAAAACCTCATGCACCATCAGACCCAGCTAGAGAAGGACAAAGTAGCCTGTGTCTCTAAGCTCTGTCTTCCTGCCAGACGACAAGTGATGTTAATGTTCTGCCAGCTTTACCCTTACTCTCCTGAGGAGCAAGACAATGTCCTTCTGCAGTCCTGACTGGGCTTTGATCCCCACTTTAGAAGAAGGAAGGGATTTTTTGGATGTTACTCAGAAGAAAGCACTCTAAGTTGTTGCACTGATGTCTCCGTTTTCCCTTCAAAGAGAGCCCTAAAAGTAGGCATTGAGGAGAAGGTGTCTGAAGATATTTCTGGAAAGCACAGCAACTCTGGGCTGCTGCCACAGAGGAACTCTAGAAGCCAGCATGTACCTTCAGAGATGTGACATGGGAAAAACATCCTGAAAACAGCTACAGCAGAGAGCATTGGCAGAGCAGCCCCTGCACCAGCCAGAAATGCCCTCCAAGGCAGAGGGAGTGTCACAGAGAGAGCTGTGGCTGAAGCTGTGTGAGGCCGTAGCCCAGACACCTGCCCAAGCTTGTGCTGGGCAGGACAAGGCGAGCTGTGGGTAACAGTGCTCTCACACTCTTCCCCTCACTGCAGACACCCTTTTTCCTCACACAGGAAGTAACACCACTGGATTAAACAAAGCCAGCTAGAAAAATCCAAGCAATTATAGAAAAGATGTCTCCCAGCACAGTACTGCTGGGCTTAGTTCAGCTAGGCCTGTCCATAACATCAAACTAAGGATGCTTGAGCCTTACTTAGCCCACTGCATTGCTACACATCCCTGTCTTCTGACACACAGGAGAGCAGAGGACTGAGCACCACCACGACAATGGGCTGTGTGTTTGCACGTCTCTGCTCTTTCTCTGCTGCACTGTTTCCACTGCAGAAGCCACAAAGCACTGTACTCGCACATTTGCTTCTGTGGTTTGCTCTTTCCTTTACACTTCTGCTCTTTGTAAGACAGTACACAGTTTCCTCACCGGAAATGCATCATACTCACATTTCCTTGTAAAGGTGACAGTCCCTCACATCTGAAGGCAACATCTCAAGAGACAATCTGCAGCTGTTCCCAGGTCTAAGTTCTCAACGTAGTGATGAGCCAATAAATATTCATACCTGAGGCTTATTTAAAAAGAAAAAAAAAAAAAAAAAAAAAAAGAAAAAGAGTGCTATAAAATATATTGTTATTTGATCTACTATTAAAAGAAGACTACAAAAATAGATTTGTAGCCCATCGGATAATTTGTACCATCTTCTCTAGTATGAAACTTAAGTTACAGTTAGTGGTATTTGCATGTGAATCAGACATCCTGCACTAAGCATCACCCAAGACATTCACATGTCTAAATTTCTCACCAGGCCTTTGATGAGGCACAGTGTGAGAGGAGAAGAGCAAATGTGATTTTAATTGGATCATGACATGGGTAATATGTGGAGGGGAAGCTTTGGGAAGGGTAACTTTACTCTTGGGAGCTCTCCTGGGCTTGCACCCTGCCCTGCAAGACTGGGCTCCATCTGGGTTGCCCTGAGTGGCAGCTAAGGGCATCCTGATGGCACTTTACTGTAGCTTTTTACAAAGCAGGAGGAACTGTGGGCAGTGGCTGGAGCAAGAAGCAAAGTCAGCCCTAGCAAGCAGCACTGCCCTGCACTATGATATGCCAAGGAACTGCTGGCTCTCACGTAGAGTTTCAGCTATTTGGTTGATGAAGGACACGTTCTGCCTCCTCTTCACTTCTCCCTGACACAAGGCCAATAAGGGAAATTTCAACTCCAGCTTTTAAAAAGGTAATGAAAGGAAAAAACTCCACAATAAAGTGGTGGAAATATGAAGATCAATAACTTAAAATAGAGCTTTAGCCAAGGGTTTGGCAGGGATGCTGACTCAGTTCCTCAGAGCTAACTGAGAGCCCTGAGTTGCCTGGGAATGGCCATCTTCCAGAAATAGTGACATATACAGACATACTACTGATACTGAAACAGTTGTCTGCACAAACTTTTTTATTCTTCTCTCAAGAAAAGACATTACTACCTCTGCAAAAGCTGTTGGCTTGCTGGCATGCTGCAATCAATCTGTCTTATACAATAAGACAGATAAATTACCATAAAAACCTCTTTTGTTTTTGGCAGTGGTAAATACACAAAGACCTGTATTAACTAGTGTGTCCCTTCATCACGAGAGAATGGATAGACTAGCGACCCAAGAAGGATACTAGAAGAATAGCTACTTCTAGAAATATATCCAGGAAAGACAAGTTGTTGCTACCTTCTAAGAATCTCCTGCTCCGGGCTCATCCCGTCCCGCTTCCGTTCCCGGTTCGTCCCGTCCCGCCCAGCAGTGTTCCTGGCTCCTCAGGAAAGCCTCCACCAACCTGCGCAGTTGGCTCGAGGTGAAATGAGTTAACATTCACACACCTTCCTGGATGAGTCACCTGACACATCCCTGGATCCCACCCCTGCTCTCTCAAATTCCCTCGCCATAGGTTAGCCGGTTGTTTCAGAGGAGAAATCTGATGCCTATGCTCTGTGATTTAAAGCTTTCGCAGCAGTGCAGCACAAACTCTTAGTGCTCATTTCCTCAGTGCTGTCAATACTGCAATTCTCCTCACACAGACAAAAAGCACCATCACAACTTCTTTTACTTTCTTTCTTCTTCTTTTTATTTATTAATTAATTTATTTATTTATTTGAAGATATCTTGTGACATGAAGTTTCAGTATCAAAAAAGAAAGCTCCAGTTTTGCTCCTTATTTTAAGGAAAATATATTTTGCCCCCAAGGAGGAAGTTGTATAAACCAAAGATGAGACAGCAATGCTGGCTGGAGGATAGGCACACAGCTGCATTTCTTTATTCCATTTGCATATGATATGGGAGTAGACAATAATTCTCTCCAATGTACTGTATTTGCAATTCCAGTAGATTTGCTGAAAACTGACTCCAAGTAATTCTTGGTCTATAATACATTTAGCTTCTGTAGTGTTAAACAATACTAAAACTATCAGTAGCCATCATCAGTTTTTAAAATTCTACACAGAATTTCCAATAGTGACTATATTTATATTAGCTATAACACACAGTCTTTAGACTATAGCCCCATTCAGTATTTTATCATGGATATTGGCTAAGTGTGACATGGAATATGCTAACCAGAAAAATAGATCGATTTAAAAATAAACTAACATTGGCCACCCATATTTTCTACCTCTGAAGATGGGAATTTTCCTTACATCAGTGTTTGCACAATGAGTGCAAACTACAGCTGAGACTACAGCTGTGCCAGGTACATGAACTTGCAAGCACAATGAATGATTTTTATAAAGTCAGGTTCATGCTGACCTCATGGCTGAATAGGAGAGTGGGGGAGCCTCTGCTGCTTGGGGCTGAAATCCCACCTCAGGCAGGAAATATCTTCATGAAGGCGACAACGATGCCATCAGCATGCACAGGTAGAAAGTCTGCTGCACCTCCCTGTGGTCCTGCACAGCCCAAATAAATCTGCTAACTGATCATATCAAAGCTAAATTAATCTTGATGTAATTAACACAACACCTGCCAACAAGGACATACAGTGATAGAACATGGGGCAAAGGGTTCAAGCTGAAAGAGAGCAGGTTTAGACTGAGTAACGGGGAGAAATTATTTTCTGTGAGAGAGGTGAGGCACGGGTGGCCCAGGGAAAATCTGGCTGCTCCATCCCTGGAAATATTCAAGGCTAGGTTGGACAGGTACCTGAGCAACCTGGTCTAGTGGAAGGTGTCCTGCCCACAGCAATAGTATTGGAATTAAATTAACTTTAAGGTCCCTTCCAACCCAAATCTTTCTATGATTCTATGATTTGCTCGCTGGAAAAGTACAAATATTCAGAAGTGCTTAGGGTCTTCTAGGTTCTCAGTAAATACACCCCTGCTGTCTCCAGCCACATCCTCTGCCAGAGGAGATGAGTAATGTAATCTTGCAGAAAGGAAATGCAGCATTTACTCTGAACAAAACCAACGCAGGATGCAGTGGCTGTCAAAGGTTCAAGGTACTGAGCAGCCTGGCAGAAGGCACAAGCTGTATCCAAATGTTAAATCAAGCTTCTGTGATTGGAATCATGGAATTCTGCTTCCACCTCAGACAGAAATAGGTGATGCTGCTGTTCTTGCCCACTTCTGTTACCAGTTTTGTGTGTTTACCTATGGAAATCTGTGGGGAATCTCACTCCTACCTGCCTGGTGGTAATAATACCAGTCTGGATTTTACAGCACCACCAGAGTTTGCTGTTTCATTTTAAGCAATGGCTTTAAAGATGTCTGTCTGTGACAGTGCCTGCTACAGGTTCATTACACATGAACCTCTTTTGTTCATTTGTTTTGAAATGAGCTGCAGTAATTCATAAAAGGTGACATGAATTTACCATGTACATGCTTAAAATTTGGAGGGTTTTTTTTTCCAACTACACAGAGATTTCTATCAGAAGTTCACACCACCACTGTTTGCACACCTCTTCTGTACAAGACATTTTATTTGCTATTGTAAACAGAGCATTATCAGTTTTGTCCATCTGCTCTCAGACTCACCAGCTTCTACCTTTGTTGTTTCTGTAGAGCTGAGGGTCACAGGGAGGACTGGTCCTGCAGCTCCTCATAAACTGCTGGCTCTGGCCCCAGTGTCTCTGCTCCTGTGCTGGGCTCTGCGGCAGCACCCCGAATGCTACATACACAACCACTGGGACATCAGACACAGCAGAGATTGAAATGCTAAAAGAAATCTAAAGGGATCCTTCGATTTTCTCTGCTCACCATTCTACAACACATTGCTTGCTTGCTTTTGCTTTCACTTTAATCTTAAGTCAAGCAAGTTCATTCTCTGCTCTCCTTTTATTATTGTAAACTAAATTAATTACATGATGAAAAGATTGACATATTGCATTTCCTGTCATAGTGCATTTCATATTGTAGCTTATGCCATTGCACGTACTACAAGCAAACTCCTCTCTTCCCACCATGAAAGACTGACATGGATAGAAATCTAAACTTCTGTACAATGCTACAAACCACTGGTGGTTTGTCCCTAGTGGGAGGCTATCACATCCCAATACTTCCACATTTATCACAGAGCAGAGTTCCCCTTGTCCTGCCAGCATTTGATTAGAGAGGAATGGAAGCTGCACTACTCCCAGGCTGCCCCAGTCATGACCAGTGGCCAGAGATGATGATGTCATTATCAGTTCCCATCACTTGGAAAGCACCAGCTCCCCAGAGGAAGCCAGAGCCACCCTGGAGCTACCCTGACACCGAGGACTCTCTCAGCAACCCAGAAAAGGCAGGGCTGGCATGGCACAACCACACTGAAGGCAGCAGAAGTCCCAGAGAGGCAGCACAGACACCTCAGTTTCTGGTCAAATTCCTGATCGCACCATCCACATCCACACCTCGTTCTTCTGTCAGACCCAGGGTGGAAAGTGTCCCTGCTCTTTTCTGGGAGATGCAGCACCATGGTCAGACTAGAAAACACCTGGAAATTCAGGCAGGTGGCTCCTCTGAGTGCTGGGTTCACAGCAGGATCACCCATGCCCAGTCACACCAGTTTTCCAGAGATAAACCTGTTATGGTAAACTCAAGGGATTTGAAATAATCATATCATGACACTGGTTTCACCCACAATCTGGGTCCACTTGTCTAAGAGTTAGAATGAGACACCTCCTCCTTCCAAAAAGATGCTCTGCAGTCCAGTATCTTCTCTCACAGCAAAGGTGGCTTAGATGTCACAAAAAAAATGCAGATGGGTAAAGATGGGTAAACCAGACCATCAGCCTGCATCCCTGCCCTGCACCTCACAGCTCAGGCAAGGCCCCCAGAGCAGGGCTTGGTGAGCTGCTGGTGCACATGGATGTACTTACACACTAGCACACACATTCCATCAGGGACAAACTTTGTGCCACTGTCCTACAGCCTCTCCTGGGGGGAACTTACAGATGAACGTTCTCATGATCTCTGTGCCCTTAACCACCCAAGTCAGCTCTAATCAGCAATAACTGGTTATCACCTTTCCTTTATTTGGATGTGTATAAATTTGAAAATAAGCCTGTACTTCCTGTAAAAACCAGAAAGAAGCAATTATTAAATAACAAAACTTAAACAGTTCTGAAACAAGGTATAAAACAGATCTTTTTATTTGGAACAAAATGAATCATGGGGGGAAAGGAAAAAGAAAAAAAATCACCAAAAAATCTGAAGAGCTGGGCATAAACACATACAGTTAAAGGAAGAGCACAGGCTACATCACTTCTCTCCTAATCTCACAGTAACAGAAACTTTTGTTGCTGAATGGCACTTTCAGTGGTAAAGGACAGAAAAACAGTCGTGTTTCAATGTGTCTCACAAAGACCTCTTGCATCTCTATGAGAAAAATCCTTCCAGGACTGGGATGTAATAGTGGTGGTGGTCCCAGCTGCTGGGCACCCCCAGCCCTCCCAGGGCTGACAGCAGGAAGGCAGCATTAGGATAAGCTAGAGCTGGGATGCCCCAGCTCAGCAGAACAAGGCTGGCCCAGCTCTCTCTTCCTCAGCACTGAAACACTGCTGTCTTCTCCAGCGCAGCTCAGAGCACTGATCAGCCTTTGAAGCATGTGCTGGAGTTGACTGTCCCCTCCTGCCCATGCCAGAAAGTGCAGAAGCAAAGCGATGCTGACTGTGTCCCCCCATTTTGGTGACCCTGGCCCGGTGACATTCACCCAGCATCGCTGCTTCTGCACTGACACTCTGTCACACTTTTTTGTCATTGAACTCATAGCATTTGAGGAATGTTTATACCAAAAAGAGTTAGAACAGCACCGCAAGGAAAAGAATTATCACCTCCCTCTTACTATGCAAAATCGAATTCCTACAGCAGCCTTTAAAAGCGGAGACAGACTGAATCACCACCAACACAGCACATAAGATCCAAACATCTTCTAAGGAGAGTCACGGGACTAGGAAACAACAACAATCACCTATGGCTAGGTGTCACTGATGCAGAGCCTTGGCAAGTACACAGAGATGAAGGACTCCCAGGTAACGTGCAGCCATCCCTCCAGCTCCCTCGCCTGGGAGAGAAGCCTTCAGTTTAGTTTGGATTCTGCTGGGGTGCTCGCAGCCCTCATTGGATGGCATTCTCCAGGCCATACCTTAAACCTTTTTCCAGGGAATTCACAGTGTCAGCACAATATGAAACAGGGACGAAATGACAAGGGAGGAGAGTAATGCAGTACACACCTCCCCATCCCTTTTGCTCCCAGTCTGTACCATCTCTGCCTTTCTGGCCCAGCAGGCTAATTTAACACTAACAACCAATTTAACACTTCACTCTGACTACTATAATTGTCTTGTATAGCAAAAACCTTGCTCTGGCAGCACATCCTGCAGTACTCCCTGCAGCCTGACAGCCCTGCAGTCCCTGGCAGCGTTGCTGCCTTGAGATAGGGTCCCTGCCCTCTTCTCACACATCCTTCCTCCCAGCAGATCTATCCCAGCTGCTCCACAGACACACCTCCCTTGAGCAGAACAGGACATGGTAGCAGCAAGACTGACCTAAGAGATTCTATAAATTGCTGCTGTCCGTGCAAATAACGCAACTCCGAACAAGCCTACGTGCACAGGCAGATGGCCAGATTCATCAGCTTGCAGTAACTAAACTCTTACACTAAAGGCACTATTGCTTGCACTGATAAAAAAACCCTCAGCGTTAAAATAAAGGTTTTTGCCAAAATTGCTGCCCCAAGCCCCTGACCCCCTCCTGCTGCAGGCAAGCAAGCAAATGACAGCACTGGCTTAGCTCAGGGGCAGCCCAAGCGGTTGGGATGTGGCGAAAGGTAACCTGTACCCACTAATCATTTGGGGCACCAAGAGGTGAGCAAAGCCAGCATCACCCTGGGTTTGCACACAGGATCTGCAAGTCAAATTTCAAGCCCCTACCACTGCTCCTGCTCCAGGCAGCAAGAGGTAAGGGCCAAATCACAGGGTCTGGAGCTCAGAGGAGCAACTCAGATAAGCACCCAGGACAGCAGATACTGAGCTGAGATCCCCTTTGAGTTTCCTTTGCAGGGCCTGTGAAAAAAGTGCCCTGAAGTCTCCTGAGAAGAAGCTTTCTCAAGAAATTTCTGGCAAGTCCTTGGTTTCTGCTTGGGACTGGCAGGCCACCTCAACCTGCCCGTAGTGCCTGCCCCTGGCTGGCAAAGGGACGCAAGGCATGGTGTGGGCAGGGAGAGGGAGGAGTCTCATTCCCGGCTGTCTCCTGGGGCTCCTTGGTTTAGCTGCAGCTCTGTTATCACCCTCAGATATCATCAAAGCGCTGCCCGCTTTTGTTTGTTAGTGAACCCATCTGGCCACGGCAGTGGCATGAGGCCTTGCAGCCACATGTGTGTTTTTCTCTAGATTTTCTTTTTTATTTTTAAATGAGGTCAGAAGGTCTGACACCTCACATCTTTCCACTACTAAAATTTTCCTGACACAGTGAGACTATGGGACACAAAGGACAAATGTCACAGGCTCCAGGGTGGAACAGCAAGCATGTCAGATCAGTCATCAGTTGGATCTGGGAAACAGTCTGAGGCATCTTCCTGGCTTTCCATATCAACTATAACCTCAGGATCCAGCATTTTCTCAGCTCCTATCGGCACTGGTAAGTTTTCTTCAGCTGGTGGCTGGGGCTCAACACCTTGACCGATCTGGGCAGCATCTGAAAAAAGAAGAAATGGTTTGTAAGTGCCCACACTATGGCTTACCGTCGTGGAAATTCCCCCCTTAGTCCCTAATGCTGCAGGCTGCCTAATCCACTTCCCTCGCCCCAGGCATCTGCAAGTCACATTTCAATTTTCTCTCTAGCTACTCATTTACTGAGCTATCCATCATGCCTTAGGGCACTTTGGTACTGAAGTTATTTGGCTTCTTAGTAACAAAGTACTTTACTACTGTTAGTACTAAACCTTTAGCACCAAAATACTAAAGCCAAACCTATTCACTTAAATCTGAATAATTAAAGCTGGTTAAGAGCACGCATTTAGTTCTCTTTCCTACTTTCCATAAGCATCTCTGCTTTTTACTTAATTGTAAAAAAATTAAATATGGACTACTTTTTAGTCAAACTTATAATGTATTTTTTATTAAAAGCTCTACACTTGAAAAAGTATATTAATATTAAACAATGACCTGAAATACATCTTTTTCCTCTCTCTTGCTTTATGTTCATGAGTAGCATTTAATAGTTTGAAAGCAGAGCAAAGAACATCCAAGGTTAGACATAAAGCACAGCTGAGCTGCAGGAGGCTGTGCATGGTACAGCGAAGGACATCTGAAATGCAGTGCTGAGACCCAGGCTGTGATGTAAGGCTGCTTCAGCTCATGTTGTCTCTGCTAAACCTACTTCACCTGATGACAAATTAGGTTTACTAGTTTTACTAGGTTTACTTGCCTTACTAGGCAAGGCATTGCCAGCATTTGTGTTTGGGAAGCAAAACTGAGGGAAACATAATGCAAAAAGAAGATAATGATTATCAAAGTATTAATATCATGCACTTACAGAACAGGACATTTCTGAAGGGTTTTTATCACTGCACTCTTTTGACCATATTGTGCTGAAGCTGTGGGGGTTTATGCTCAATTTCTTTGAAGAATTTAAAATGTGACCATATTCCCACTGTAGCCTCAATTTAAGAAAATACATGAGCCCCTGGCTTTGATGGAATTTAGCTGTGTTTACAGCTCAGCATATTGGTTCCTGCTGTCCTGAAGATGACAGACTACAAAAACAACACCGATTTTTATAAAATGTTACTAATGAGAAGGGGAGAGGGGTGAGAAGATAGCAGGGAAACTGCTGAGTTTTGGGGGGATTGCTGTTTTTGAGATATGTGCTTTAGTACAGGAGCTACTGGAACAGACAGCCTGCAGCTTGCTGGCAGCACCCTCTGTGGGATGCTTGTGGGATGACTGTCTCCAGCTCTCATGAGTAAGGTACTGAAAAATGCCCTGCTGCAACTCCTGGAGAAGGTGTAGCACCTTCCCTGTGCTGGCATGTCCCAGGCCCCTCTCTACTGTCATCTCCACCTGCACCAGCCACAAACAAACAATGTGTCCTTCCTTAAGAAGGCATCTGTCCGGCTTCAGTCAGGTCACTGGACTCACCAGGCTTCGGAGGACGGTCAGCTTGGGCAGCTTGAGCCTCGACACGGTCTCCATTTGGGGGGCTCTTTGTGCCCTCACCAGACACCACTGACATTGTTAATCCATCATCCTTCTCCTCCTCTGTGAAACCAAAACCAGAGATTTGAAGGAAGAAGCCTCCCATGCCCCCAGTCTCGGCAGGTCTGCTGTGAGGCCAGACCCCCAACAGGTGTTTGCATCCCCTCCTCACGCGGTGTTGGCTCTGCTCCCGGAGTGGGCAGATGCTGAGAATGGAGGGTCACTGCCAGAGACCTGCCTGACCATGCTGGCAAGATCACACCTTGAGGTGGCATGGGCAGATGGCACTCAGGGACTGGTGCTGACAGAGGACTGCCATCAGAAACCTTCAGGTCATTTCGGGATCACACCTGAATGAGGTTCAATTTTATTGCCCATATGAAAGGTTTTGCTGTGGGCTTGTTTTTTGGTGTTTTTGTTTTTTTTTCTTTTTGGGCAGGAGCACAGGGTGAGGGCACAAGTGTGAGGTGAATAAAGGAAAAGTGAGGTTTAATTCGAGACTCTGCTAGCCATAGAAGGTGCCTATCAACAAGCAGATTTCTTCTCCAGCAGGCCAAGGAAGAAGAGGCTGGAGGACAAGCATCAACCCAGCTGAGACCAGGTTACTGTGAGGCCATACCAACCCCAGCCTGCACAAACACTGTCCTCTCCAAAATTNCCCCAAAAAGAAAAGGGGGGGGGGGGGGGGGGGGGGGGGGGGGGGGGGGGTCACAGCATTCCCCACTCACCTGAAGGCACTGGGATGAACTTGTGCCTCCTCTTCATCCAGCAGCATATGGCTGCAGGCAAAGCCACCACCAGGATAAGCACACCCGCTGCACACCCTGCCAGGATGTAAATGAACCCTGGGTACCGCAGCAGGTCTGCAAAAAGGGCACAGCATTTTTAGATACCATGGTGGAAAAACTCCTTTCTCCCAGTGGGAGAAACCCCACAACCAGATTAGAACTTGTTGACATCGCTGTCGCTTTCGTTTGAATCAGAGCAGGTGACACTGTGAACTGTGGCACTTTGTGATTTATGTCACATCGTGCAATTACGGCGTGGAATTTTTCACTAAGAGAAGAGGCCTGTGCACCTAAGCTGTGTGCATTTGCTTCTGCCTGCTCTGATCACTGACATCTAAGGTAATCTGTAAATTTTAATCAAATTTAACGGAGAAGGTGGTGGTTTTAAAGATACTACCTTTCAACAAGTTGTATGAAAATGGGCAGCCGAGGAAGGAGACCTAAGGAAGCACCTCCTGAAGGAAAAGCTGCAGTCTACCCGCAGAGATGGTATCAGAGAATCTGCTTAGGACAGTCATGCAATGACTGCACCAACCCCAGAGCAAGTCTTATTATCTGAGCCTGCACTGCCACCAAAGACGGTGGCCACTCAGCCAGAGCAGAAGGAAGAAATTCCTCCCCGACTCCGCTGCTGCTCGGGGAAGGATTCCGCTCTGTTCCGCGGCCGGGAGCGTGCGGAACACGCAGCGGGATCGAGGGCTGCAGATGGCTGAGCAGAAGAACAGCAGGAGCCGGGGGTAATCATGAATTACCCAGCTCAGCAGCCCTCGCTCAGGCCAGCTCTGATGGGGTAGACCCGCGCGTTCGCTGTTGCTGAGAGGCATCTCAGACTTGCTCAAGAGAGACCCACCCAGGCTTGCTCCTTCGCTGAGAGAATCTGCTCCAACCCGGAGCAGCCTCTAGGAAAACTCTTCTTGCCAGATGCGAAAAAACCCCGCACAGCCCCACCATAATTATAATATAAATTCTTTAAAACTCCTTAGGTAAGCCAGTGGCATCACCTTCTGAACAATTAAACTCCTTTTCGGCAGCACATGTGCCTGCCCTGCGCAGCACAGCCCTGCACTGCAGCAACTGAAAGGCTCATTTGGAGCTTATTTTCAAGCCCTCAAAAGTACTAATTGCTCCATACCTCCAGAGACTAGGAAGAATTTCAAATGTTCCAGGATATACTATGCACCATCATACTCCACTTACTCACCGGGACAGTAAAAACAACTGCGCACAGGTAGGTGCTCGTGGTATTTCTGGAGTGCTTGTTCCAGTCTTTTAAAGAACAATTACCAAGTTCCAAAAACATCCATATTCAAAATTAAAAACTTGCAGCGACTCAGAGATAATTTCCCTAATTATTTCAGTTGATGAAAGCTTAGAGAATATTGTCAAAGGTATAAATACAAGTTGGAAAATTTTTCTTGAATCTTTTTCCTAAAAATTTGCCACTTATTAATAAGGTCTTTTTGAGATAAAATATTGTGTTAAAAATAAGCAATGAATAAGTAATTAATCACTAAAATTCTTTATATATATTGACTTCTTAACTTTGGAATCCCATATGTTCAGAGTCCTGTACTGCCTGGGAACTTCACAGCATTCTTGTCAAATTGTTTTTTGGAAATAATTATTCAATATTAGTTTCATCAGCCAACAGGTTGCCCATATGGGTGCTTTTACATAGATTGTGTACCTACAGTGGAAAAAACTACATTCAGTCCTTTGTCTGGAGCAAATAATAACCCACCAAATAAAAAAAAAAAATAGTTAAGCTTCAATTAAATTAAATGAACCCATTTCCCTCTTCAATTCACTTGACTGGTATCCATAATTGCTTTAATTCACTTTTTACAAATGTGGTTGCATTTGGTGACTAAGAAGTAGAATCACTGCCATTTTTTTCTTTCAGACCCTTGCAAATATGTGTTTATGTGTGTGTCCATCCCTAAGGAAATATCACAAAATTCCCTCATGAGCTTTCCAAGAGGAATTGGGGAACAGATATCACACACAGGGGACTAGCCAGCCACCCAGGATCAACCATGGAATCTGTCAGCCCTTGTGTGATGTATCCCAGGGCTTGACTGAACAGCTCATGGATGTTCACATCCTCGTTCCCCAGTGCCTCGGCCAGCTTGGGTCTGACTACACTGGACAGCCTCCAACCAATTTAACTGGGCAAAATTCAGATCACTGCTCCACAGCCGCAAAAGCCAAATCTGCACAGATTGGTCAGCGGTGCCAGCAGGACCAGGCACCGACAGCCCACAGCATTTCTGCTGAATGCCACCCCACTGGGCACAGGGTCTAGGTCAGGAGGGGTGCTTTTACACCAACTGCATGCCAGCCACAGAGGAAAAGACAGTATGTGTGGAGCTGGGAGTGTCCCAGACAATTTCTAAAATGATACAGCACAGTTCCTCTGGTGGCAAAAGGGATTTAATTAATTACAGCAGAATTTGTCAACAACCTTACGGTTAAGTTATGCCTGGAGCTTTGATAACCATCTTTGCTGCCAGGAGTAGAAGAACCTTCACCACTGGAGGCACAAATTAAATGATACCCAAGGATCCAGATTTTCCATCTCATGAAACTCTGGCCTTATTCAAGCAGAATACTCAGCATTTATGAATAGTTTGGAATTGGATGAAGTTCCAGCCTTCTCGCAGACTTACATGTCTGAGCAAGGATATGGAGGGGAAAAAGCCCTACATTCCATAAGTAAATATATCTTTACCCACTTTTGATTATATGGGGCTGATGGAGAGACATTTGTATAGATCAGAAAATCTTTTGTGCTCCTGGCCTAGATTAGAGGAAAAGAGATGAGGGAAAACACCTCAACTGAGTCCAGCAGCAGCAGGGCTGAACTAGTGGAAGGGTTTTTATGGGGATGCATAAAACTGGAAGGCATCTGGGTCATGAAGATATGTCAGACCCAGGTTTAGAAACCCAGGAAGCAGCCTTAGTTTCTAAAGCAGCATAGAGGATCGGTACACAGGAGGGTGCACATCTCCATCACCAAAAAGAGACAGATGGAGATCTATCCTTGCTGCAGAGCTGGGTAAAAGGATCTCTTCAACAAACTTGTCCCATCTGTGGTTGTAGGCTGTGTCAGTCCAAGGCACAAGAGGGACAAGGAAATCAAGGGGTCACTTTCTAAAGGCAGGATTTGGTAACTCTGAAAGGGAGATGCCAGAGGACAGAAGAGTTTGATATTTTGAGGACACCAACAAACCCTCAGTTTGCTGCGGCAAGAGACTAAAAGGAAGATTTTCTGGAGATGCTGTTACTTACCGTAGCTGCAAGATAGCGTAATGGGCCTGGTCTTCGTGACACTGTTCCCCTTTAAAACTTCACATACAAACTCCCCAGGCTCAGTTTTGTCCAGGTGAACCTTCTTCCCAGCATCCTTGATGCAAGCCCCCTCGGTTTTCAGGTGGGTACCATTCAGCAGCCACCGAAAGACCAGGATCTCATTGCTGGCCACGTTGCAGGACAACTCCGCAGTCCCATCAGGGAAGCACTGGATACCAATGGTTGGCTCTAGTCACACACAGCATGAGGCAATGGGAACAGGGAGGAAAGAGAGAGGTGAGGAGAGGACTCAGCAGTGAGCACAAGCTGAACAGAAGCTTTCCTTACCAGCAATCCCAGTAATACTACATTTACTGTATCAAGGGGGCACAGAAACAAGTAAGCAGACTCTTGAGTGCCAGCAGTCTGCCCTGAAATGCTTAACAGTGCCCACCCCAACCCTGCTAGTGACTCTTGATCCCTGTTTTGGGGATGCCACCAAAATCTGGCATATTTTTATTTTCCTAACTGACATTGAAAAAAANAAACCCAACAAAAAAACAAACAAAAAAACCCAAACAAACCCTGCTCTGAGAGGATGGTGGAAATATCCAAAGCATGTGCCAGTCAGAGCCCTCCTCCTATTATCAGCAGATAATCATAGCTTTGGAGGAGACTCACTCCTCCACTCCATCAGGGGTTTGTGCATTTGCTGTCACTTTGCCCCTTCTTCCACTGTAGAGAGAAACTGGTGCAAATCATGGCCAACATGGATATGAGCACAGCACACCTGCAGCTAGATTCAATACCCAAACTAGGGCATTTTTATATGAGTCAATGAATCATTTGCTCTTGCTACATTTCTCTGAATTTCTCACTTTCAATCTACTACAAGGAGCAAACCATCTTCCTACATTTGCCACTTTGCAAATACAAACTAGATAGAGAACTGGTATGGTTTTCTGACAGCAAGAGTAACATTGAGAACATCCATCCATGGAAATAAGCTCAGAAATCACTTTCTTGTGCTAGGACATCATCTTCAGTTGTAATTCCCTGCCTCCAGAAACATATTGGCTGTGGAGGTTTTTCCCCGCCTTAGGGGTAGCAACAGAAAAGAGGGAGGAAGCAAATGTTCCTAAAGAAAATCCAGTGAAATGGAGGTTAAACCCAGAACACTTTTGCAGTCTTTGACTACTTTCAGTCTAAGCCCCTATTCTTCATACCAAGGAGTCACATCTTTGACCTACTGTGCACAGCAGTTCCGCCTGTTTGCACCCAAAAGGTGTAAGGGTTCATTTGTCTTCACCGAGACCAGTTTGCTCAGACATTTTCATTACAGTTTTGTTCACTTCAATTTATCTTAGAAGCCTGTGTAAGTGAAAGCCGTGCAGAAGGAATGGTGGTGATGAGAACCAGAGCAACGCTGTCTGCCTGGAGCACTATTCAGTAGGAGGACAAACCCTCCTAAGCCTTCTTCACATTAACCCAAGCAATGAGCTGGATCCTATACAGAAGTGACTTTGTTTCTGTCTTTGCTGCCTGCAGATGGATGAGCGGGCACACAAAAGGGAGCAGGAATTCTGAGGCCACAGCGGACAGAACAGAGATTGGCATGGTTCCCAGAGGCACCTATAGGTCCTGCAAGCTCAAGCAGTTCCTCTGGAAAAATTTCAAGGCACCAAGCTTCAACCAGGTTCACAAATTCAAAAGCTTTATATTGCTAAGAAAGCCACTTACCAAATACTTCCAGTGTAAAATTTCTGGTGGTGTTCTGAAAAACAAATCCATATTTTCCTTCATCGTCTTTCTCCACATTCCTCAGCACTAGGGAGCCGTTCTCTAAGTTCAGCCATCTACTGGAAGAAGTGCCACACTTGGCCAACAAAGTATCATTTAGGACAGTTGTAGAGCATTTTTTGTCCTCCTTGCTCATGCTGGAGAAGTTCTGTAGGCTTTGGATTTCCAAAGAAAAGACTGCTGAGTTGCCGCTGAGTGCACCAGTCCAGTTGGCAGAGCCTGAAAGGGAGAGCAAGCTTGCCATGTCCATCTGTCCCCTCCTGGCTGCCTCCCAGGAAGGAAAATGCCCAGGTGAGACATAAGAGGGACAGACACAACCCTATGGACAAGCTGGATCACCAGTGATTGAAAATAAGAGGAGTGGGACACCTTCTATAAGGTCAAACTTCCTCCACCTCAATAGCACAAGAATGGTGCGCACACCATGCACATAGGGAAATAAAAGGCTGAACAGCTGGTCTTTTCTCCCCCGAAATTTAAGATGACCATCTATCAGCCCCATCATAGAAGAGAGACTGTGCAAAGAAAGGTCCTCAGGCATCAGTGCCATGGACCTTGCACAGAGGGTAGCAGAAACAACAGCTGCAGGTGCACAGCTGCTTTCACCTGGAGTAAGGTCACAGTTTTAACTTCAAAATGTGCAAGTGTGCTGTGAGACCTGTTGAAGTTGACATGTGTAAATCAGAGATGAGTAAATGGCAGGGTGACAGCACCTTGGGGATTAACCCAAGGTCACACCGAGTATTGGGAGCTAGACCATGTTGCTCTCCAGCCAGCATTTTGCATACCTTACATGCCCCACTGAAAAGCTTCTACAGACACAGGACACTCAGAAAGTACAATATTGTTAGTTATTGTTTGTTTAGTAGAAAAAGGATCTGTCTTACTTTGGTCTGACTTCCCCTTTCATGCATTAGCAGCTACATTATTTGATGTTGCCCCAAACCTGGTAACATCCTTAAAAGATCTTAGGGCAAAATTAGGGCATCTACTCATCTAGGCAAATCTGTGCCAGCCCCATTAAAAAAAAAAGAAAAAAAAAATCCTACTTACCTTGAGTAACAGTTATTATCACCATCAAGCAGAGCAGAGTAAAAGGAGAGCCGAAATCCATTTCAAAGAGCTCCTATCATCATATGCTGAGGAGACGATCTGGCTACAGAGCTCTGTGAATATAGTGTTCAGGAAATGATGTCAGAAGCAAGAGTGGGAAAAAAAAGAAAAGAATCTCCATAGTGGACAGACTGAATGATGTTTCAAAATAGACCTGCAAGGTTTTGGGTGACTGAACTTGGGCTGAGCTAATGCAAGCCACAGTGTGCTCTGCAAAGTCCCGCAGCTCAAAGGTAGCTGCAAGTGTGAGAACAGGGGAGAAAAAAATATCTCCTGGGCAGCTCACCCCATTTAGAAAGATGCTAATGCCAAGGCAAAGGAGAAACACCTATTTCTTTAATCCTTTTCTAGTTTATCAAAGTACAGCATCCTCATCCAGGGAGGAGAAATTAGTCCAGTCAGATAAAGCACTGCACATGAAAACCTGATTTTCTGAAATACTAAAAATCATCACTCCTTGACATCTCACCAGCAGGAAGGAGGTGTGGGTCAAGGCTCTCGTTCTCTGTTCATAAAGGCTGTGTTGCTAATGTGAACTTTGCCAGGCTCTTCTAGTGACTGAGTGGTACCTGCCATGCAGGAAAGGCTCCATACAGCCACCCCAGGCAAAGAGTAAAGCTTATGGGAAGTTAAGTTGCATTGCAAAACTAAACTGAATGTAGCCCAAAAGCCACCCCAGGTCTGTTTGGGGTGCAAACCTCAGAGGTGAGACTGAAAAGCCAATCCTGAAGAAACACTGCGAACTAATTATTTGGAGAAGAAACAGCTGTGAACTAATTATCTGGCAGAGCCAGATACTTTGCACGTTTTGAGATGGCTTAAAGCGCCCTGGGTGTTGCCCGAGTGCTGAGGCGGGTTGCACAAACAACACAATGGGAACTGCAGGAAGTAAACTGCTATAGCATTAGAGCCAACATCTGGGTGCTTTCAGATGCTTAGCAGATGTGCTAGGGAATAACTACAACAGCTGGGTTCAGGATGCAGCTGGGAACATTATACTTTAGTGCTGTTTCTCCAGACACACATAGACACAGCCCCTTAAGGAAGCTCCACGCACTGGATTCACGTGTACACACACATTTTTGAGAAGTGAGTAAAACCCTTGCGTTGTGGTCTGCACTATTTTTCAAACAATCTGTCTATGCTTGAAAAATTCCACATTTCAGCCACTGGTTTGGCCACTCTGACTTCTTATCAATGACAATTGCATCTCACCTCCTGCTCCCAGTGTCCCAAACTTATAAATTTGGTTCAAGGCTATCACAGCAATATGCTGTCTTTATTATATGTGCATAGGACAGGCCTAAATTGATCTGAGACAGAAATAGACTTCTCTGAGAAAAGCAGTGAAGTGAGTCTTCAGACACTCACAAGCAGTGCAGAGGAAAGGAGAGAGAAAATAAAGTAAGAAACACTTTCATTTCCTTCTGTGCTGCTGAAGTAACACAAAGAAAATCTCTCTCAAATAGCACTGCAAGACTAGGGCTCTCCATCTGCCTTGGATGTGCATACACAACTTCATTTCACCTTCATGCTTGAAGGCCAAGCTGGTAGACCTTAGGGTTGCAGTGCTGTGGTGGAGAACATGAGACAAAACAGACAACATGTGCAGGATTGCTCCTGAACAGCACCCCAAAATGTCCAGAATCTCAGCAAAACAAGATGCAAATGGGGTCTGCGTAAAGACTACGCCAGCAAAAGTTTACCTTCTCTTGCAGCCAATGACAGCAGAGCCCATTTACACATTTGGCGTAAAATCCAAGAAAAATATATGGCCCTTCTACTGCCACTCTGTTGTTACAGAAGTGACTCTGCATGGCTGTGACATTGCAGTGTCCTGCATTTTGTCTCCCTCTCAGTGACTCCAGGACAAATGAGTACATTTATTAGTTCAATATTCCTGACTGCAAGTACCCAATACATCACACAATATATGAAGTCCCATTAGGCTTCTTCTGTCCCTCACATCTTCACTAGCTAAAAAAAACCCAGAAGGAATCACAGTCAGAATAAAGATGACAGCACACACACAGTCTGTGTTGTCATCAATCAGCAGCCTATTTTAAGAGCAACACTCTCAAATTTCACATGCAATGAAACTGTTAGATGAAATCTGGCATTAATTTCTAGCATTGGCTAATGATTGCTCAGAGTACCCTTGGCTCAGCGGAGAATTCAGTTCCTCTTTTTATATAAAGACACAGAGTTTTGTGTGTTGTTATATAAAAAACACCTTGTAAGGCTTACCAGAAATCACAAGTAGACAAAGGGGGGAGGGAAGGTGGACCAAATAAAAACCCCAAGAATTTGTAGTTGAAAGGTGAAATAAAACCTTTTTTACTTAGTGAGCTGCAAGCTCACAAGGTCATTTTTCCCCTTCACACTGAAGGCTTCATGAAAGAGAAATGGAGATTCATTCCATAGATGGCATGAGGCCTTGATGAAGCGTGTGAGATGGGAAAACCTGAGTTAGCAAGTAAAGCAGGAAATAACCTGTGAAATATTATAGAGAAATCTGTACATATCAACTCTGCACATCTCCCTTTCCACAGACTGGTGAGCATAGCAGCACACTTATATTTACTGTCATTAATATGTATCAGTGCTCACTGGGGAAACACACAGGTCTGGATTCACTCAGAGGAAGCCAGCAGAGCTAAATCCAGAAACTCAACACTTGCAAACAGAAAATAGGTCTGCAACTCCAGCAGTGCACAGCTGCAGTGGTCTTTCTGTCCATTCATCCCCTGTGGTGGAACAGCATGGCCATGGCTACAGCCCAGGCTGCCAGGGCAGGGACAGCCAGGGCTGGACAGCACTGGGAGAAGGAGAGCTCTGCAGCCAGGGAGGCTCTGCAAGGTCCCACAGCTTGAAGAGAGCTGCAAACGTGGGAACAGGACTGAGAGGGGAGGGGAAACAAAAATATCTCCTGGTCAGCTCACCAGTCCAATCCACACCTACAGCTATTCAGGCATGAGCTGTATTCTTGAAAATGGGCTTTAAGTGGCTCACAGGACAGTTTGACTGCAGCCAAATGCAGGAATGGGGCACACACCTGAGAAAGGCTTCTGTGTGAGGCAGCAGGACTCCAGAGACTGATGAAGATGCATGCTCATATGAACTCTTTTCTTTGTTACATTAAACTAGCCAGAGAGCTATGCTCATCTTCTAGATCTTTCTTGATCATAGCAAGAGATAACCAGCAAAAATAAAAGCAAATGCTAATGTCAGAGCCTCAACTACAGATGATATCTCCATGACAAGGACATTTAAAGAAACCCACAAATTGAAAAAAGGGGTATTGCAGAAATGTTCTGAGATCAGACACTGCTACAGAAAGGCTCCAGACCTAACTATGGGCAAGGTATATGTGGTTTTCTCCATCCTGTAGTACCTCTGGGGAGGGCACGGTCCAACACTTGCAAGAGTCAGGATCAATAGGAATGCACTCTCTTATTCAGAGGGCCCATGGATATTTTCATCTTTCTCTTGCTAAGAGATGGAAGGAATATCCAATATTCCAAAATCCTACAAACACATACAGTCCTTCAGACATGGCTCTCCCAGCATGGCCTATGATGACAAGTGAAAAAGAGCCCATATGTGGAAAAACTGCTAGAAATGACACAATTTATATTTAACTGCATGTCGGGTAAAAATGTTTTGCATTTTCTTGAAAAAAGAAAAAAAAAACCCAAACCAAATGGTTTATTATAGCAGAGCTATTCGGACTTATGGGTTCAATCCTGTCACTACATGGACAAAGCTTAACTGAAGGAGCACATTCCTCTTCCTCTTTGCTTTGTCTTGCCTCATTTTGAGGGGGAAGCAGACTTTGCTAAATCCCAAATTGGAAGGTGAACTTGGGAAATTTCATTAGCGTTGCCACTTTCAAACTAATCATGTAAGTATTTTGTACAAAGGCAAAGAGATTTCACAGGTTAAAATTCTCTGCAGCATTCACTGAACAGTGTCTGAGCATTTCATCTACTGTGGTTAGGAGAAGGTTAGTGTCAAGATAATTTTTTAAAAATCTTCAAATATGGTGCAGAATGGGGACAAAAGCCACCAGAACAGCTTCACAACCACAAGACTGCAGGTGGTTGTGACAGAGATTCCCTATCTGTCACACTCTAGCACATGAATAACCTAATGTGAAAGTCAGAAGACTTGAAAAAGCAGCAAAAACCACATTTTTTGCCTTTTCCTGAAGCTTTGCTACCACACACAAGAAACTGCAGCCACTCATACCTGCAGCAATTAAAGCATTCACAAACTTTAAAAAGTATTTTAAGCAGCAGAGAATGTTCTTTGATTAAAACAAAACAAAACAAAAAACCTCACAAACAAACAAACAAACAAACCATAAAAAAACACAACCCCAAAAAAACCTAAACCCTCAGGTCATCTAACTTTCTATTACTTACTAGAAGTACTTAGAAAATGAAGACATTGGGGATAATAGCTGTCTTGACAACAGACTGAAATCTATTGTAGAGGCACCAGAACAGCACTGAAAAAAAAA
>VWZN01019499.1:272302-300796 GCA_013396955.1 Regulus satrapa | reverse complement strand
GTTTTACATTAAAAAAAAAAAAAAAAAACCACAAACCAAACAAACAATCCCTGATTTAGGATAAACGCGACTTAGCAGGAACCAAAGCAGCGGCGCGCCATCAACGTGATTGCTCAGGCTGAATGCGGGCGGTGGGGCTGGGGTGACCTCGGGCATGCGGGGTACCCGGGGCTGGAGGGATTTTCCCGGAGCAGCGGGAGGTTATCCCGAGGGTGGGGGGCGGTATCCCGGCGCACAGGGGCAGGAAGCGGAGCGGGATCGGGAGCAGCCCTGAGGGAGCCGGGGCCAGGCTTGGAGCCCCCGCCCATCGCAGGGCCCTGGCGTGCTGGCCTTGCGGAGGAAGGAGCCGGCCGGAGCAGAAAACAGGGGAGGAGCAGCCTGGCCCTTCTGCCATCCCCGTCTGCTTGCACCCCTTGCCGAGAACGCAGTTCCCCCCGTCCCCGTCCGCCGCACGGGACACCCTGTCCTTGCCCAGCTCCCGCCCAGTGCTCCTGGTCGCGCCAGCTCTGCAGCCCTGCTCGGAGGGAAAGCCTTGTCCCCAGCCTCTGGCAGAGACCTGTCCTGGCCTTCCCGCTCTGCTCCTGCTCCCCAGCCCCGGTGCTTGACCAAATCTGACCGCCCGGGGAAGGCTGCTCCCGCCTCACCAATGGGTGCAGCTGCATAATTACCCGCTTTCTGTGATTAATTAAAAAAAAAAAAAAAAAGTAATCACCTTTTGATTTTACCACAAGCATTATCTGTCCCAAAAAATAGCTGGGGAGAGGAAGATTTGAACATGCCTGGCACGACTGTGGGGAGAGTCCTTGGCTCTGGTGGCACATCAGGAGCATGGGAAGCTGAAAGTGTGGAGCTCCACGCTAGGATGATTTCCATAACCTCCACACCTTGCTCCAGCCATGGCAGGAATACAGGGCTGAGTAGTCGAAAGAGAAATTGAGTAGCTAAGGTAAAGAGCATCCATTGTAGGACTCAGATGCAAAAACAGGTCATGACAACAATACAGCCAAGGTCTGGGATGTGTTTGCAAAGCCCTCAGTGGAGGTCCAGGTTGGACCTTCATACCTTGTTTTAGGAAAGCTGTGGACATTGCCTACAGGAACTCACATACACAGGTGATCCTGTTTTGGTTTTCATGTTCAAGCAATAACTCGATACACCTAAGGCTATGCTTCTGCTAGTAACAGATGAAAACCCTGCAGGAGTATCCCCTCTGTTGATGCAGTTAGTGCCCTCCTTTCACAGCGGCATGACTGTAATCCTGGGAAAGGAGGAAGTTCTTTCTTCCTCCTCACTACCCTGTTGTATAGAAGTTATCTGTTTCCTGCCACAGCAAATCTGAGCGTAGCAGCAGTATGTCAGTGGCAACCTGAACAAGGAATTTTTGCATGGACAGAGAAGAACTCTTCTATTCTGTCTGCCTACCAAGATGCTCTTCAGGGCAGAGATTGTCAGACCTTGTCATATGCTGTACCATCTCTAAAATGCTGATGGATTTGCTCCTCTAAAGTTCCTGTTTGCTGACAGGTTTCAGAGTGAAACCCTTGTGTTTGTCGTGAGTTGCCCAGGGGAGATACATCTGTGTGTGGACACGGTTCTGCCTGCAGCTCTGGAGCAGGGGCTGCCCATCTGGTGCACCTTGCAGCATGTAAATAGCTTGGGCTGACTGAGCTGTCAAACTGTTGCAGCAGAAATGCTCAGGAGCGGCAAAATCCTGAGAGCTGCAGGGCTGCAGAAAACAACCTCCCTTTATATATTAGCTTGGAACTGCTGGAAACAATCCATCTGCACAGGTGGTCCACTTCAGCATTCAGCAAATACTTGAAGTAGGAACTCAGACTAAGGTGCTTTATCATTATTATTATTGTTATTATTATTATTATTATTATTATTATTATTATTATTATTATTATTGCTAAAACTTCCATTTTGCCCATCTGTTTATGTTTGCCTTCATGATTCTGCAGCTCACAATTGCAGCCCTTCTCTTTTGCTTGCTCACTTTCCTTCTGTCCAGCTTTGCCTGGAGAGAATACAAGATTTCAAGACTGGTGGTTTTGTAATCCCTGGGATTTGAGGTCCAAAACTGTTCTGTTCACCTGAGCTGTCTCCTTGATTCCAACACTATCCAATGCCTTATTCCCATCGTTAAATAGCTGGTGGTGGATGAAGTGGTCTGGGCACCCATCAGTTTGCAGTGTTTTACCCATCTGTCCAGTAAGACAGTTCCATCTGGAGTTTGAGTGGTTGTGCAGCATCTTTGAACTGATGAAAACTAGTAACTCTAAAGATTAAAAGCAGGGTGGGGGGAAGTCATGTCTTAAAAGCTTTAAAAATATTCCCCTGAGTGATCTCAGCTTTAGCTGTGGTACACGTTGGTCCCCACTCCAAGAGTTATCCCTCCAGTATCCCTTCCTATCTTTGATTCTTAATTTAAAATAAAATTGTATCTTTCTTACCATTATGTTTTCCCTGTTCTTCTGCTTTTTTTTTCTGCAGCAACTGCTAACTGCTGATGCCTATTGTTTGGCTGGTTTTGGCCTCAAAATAGACAGAAAAATTCTTGTCTTGGGTGTTGATGGCATTTGTAAGGGCAGCCTGCCCAACACTTGCATCCATGGTGGCTGTGGGGCTCAGCAGGGATGCCAGGCTGGGAAATGACAGAATCCAGCTAGAGTAGACAAGATATCAACTTGGGTTTTTTTGTTGGGTTTTTCTGTCTCAGCTTGAGAACCTTGGAGGAGAAAGAAGAGATGAGATAGCAAATACAAAAATCAGGTTCAGGTGACTAAAAAGTAATCTTTTGTTTAAAATACTTTTAGGAGCATAATTAGACTTTTGGCTGTCATTGAAGAAGTATAAGTGTGGCTGGGTTTTGCTCTTTTCTGACACCTGTATCTATGATTACTGTCAACCTATTCTGAGCCCAGCACATCTGGTGCATGTCCTGACGTGCGTGTATCACTTATCAGCAGAGGGGCAGCCTTGAGTGTCCTTTAAGAAAAATATCTGACACACGATGCCTCAGTAGTACACAAGATATCCATAAATGTTTGTTGCTTGGTTGACTCCATTCCTTTAAGTAACCAGTCTGTTTGTTCCGAATATTCAGTGGGGGCAGTAGATTTTAAGACAATATTATGAGCTCTTGCTGAATAGTCACTAAGATTGCTTTTGTTTCCTCCTGCAAGAAGGTTTTCTGATTGCTGAACCTGATGTAACTGCACAGATGGACCAGGGAGAAGAGCAAGAATACCAAGGCTTGGAGGGGACACACATGGGTGAGGAACAAGTTATGTAAGTTTGTAAACACAGAGCAAATGAATTGCTCTTTGGGCTGCCTCAGTGAGTGCAGATTTGAGTGCCTCAGAGTGCTATTTGAGCCTCTCTCTTTTATGCATGTCACATTGAGACTTGCTCTTTCCCCCTCAGGGAAGGGCAGCCTGCTTCCCTTTGTCAGCTTGCAGGTAGGAAGAGGGAGTATTAGGAATGTGTGAAGGTTTTTTGGGGATAAGGAGACACCTGTATCATTGCTCTTAGCTCTGCTGTTCATGGCACATCTGCTCTGGGTCATATAATGAGGCTGTAGAACCTCTCCAGCTAGGTTTCCATTTGCTCCCAGTCTTCCCTTTACTGCTTCTCCTACGTGGTGCAAACAAGGCTCACTAAGGCTTGCCTGCTTACTGTGCCATACTTCTTTTTCCAGGTGGGGAGCTGGGGCCCCTTCCAGATCACCCTGAAAGCGCATAGCTGCTGGTCGTGTTGGCAGTGGGCGCCAGAGGAGGAGAAGAACAGTTCGGGGACGGCCATGGAAGTCAGCGTGGCTGCTCAGAGGCTCGGCAAAGTGGCTGTGAGGAGGAGGAGGAGGAGATTAAGCTGCCCTGTTCTGAGAGCAGCCTGGTGAAAAGGCAGGCGAGAAGGGCGGCAGCTTCACGGCAAGCCCTTGTGTGGAGCATCCCACCATCTGCTTGGAGTGAGGAAGGCTTCAGCTAGAGCATCCACCTGGTCCAGCACCAGGGCATGCACACCGGGGAGCGCGGCCTTTGGCCAGGGCTCCCAGCTCATGCAGCAGCGGCGCGTCCACACGGGGCTCGAGCCGTTCGTGCGCAGCGACTGCGGGAAGTTCTTCAGCGACAGCTCCACCTGCATCCAGCACCGGCGCATGCACGCGGGCGAGCGGCCCCACAAGTGCACGGCCTGCGGGAAGAGCTCCTGGCAGCACCGCCACCGCCTGCGGCACCCACGGACCCACGCCCAGCCCGGCCCTGCGGGCGGTGTGGGAAGAGCTCCGGCCAGAGCTCCGGCCTCATCGACCACAGGCGCGCCCACGCTGGCGAGCAGCCTTACCGTGCTTAGCGGCCGCGGCTTCAGCGGCAACTGCAGCCCCATCAAGCACACAGCAGGGAGCAGCCCTACCGCTGCTCCCGGCATGGGCGCAGCTTTCGTTTCCAGCCCCTGCTGGTTCGGCACCAGAAGCACCGGGCAGAGTAGTTGGTGGAGAGGAGAAAGCTCCGCGGATTGCAGGAAGCTGGCTGGTGCTGGGAAGATATACAGCTGCTCCCTGGACCTCTTGTACAGGGCATGGATTTTGGTGGAAGAAGCCCTCATAGCCTGTCCTTTTCTTTTACTATTTAATTTTGTTGTTTTTGATTTGTTGCTGTTGTTGTTCTTGTTGTTGTTGGATTTATCCAAATCTGCTAGTGAGCATTGTCTAAGCACTCAAGTGGGGATGGAGGCCACTGCTGAATGAATTAAATGAACAAGAGCACGTTCACTGTTGCGCAGTGGTTGTTGTGAACTTCTCTTTTGGGGATGAAGAATATAAACTTACACAGTATGATGCATTCAAGGACAGAGAGAACCTAGAGACATTCCAAAAATCAGCATCTTTTTCTGTTACTTCTAGAGAGGAGTGATTTTCATCCCAGTAAAAAGCAGCTAAAACCTGTGCCCATTTCCTGTACAAGCTGCCTGTTGTCTCCCTCACAGTCAGGCCACAGCCTGGGATAATTGCTTCCCATAGAATCCATGTCTCCCACATGCCATTAGTCTCGGTTTTAGATGGTGTTTGCATCTACTTATTTGAAACCCCCACCATGTTGTGCTGGGTGCCTTTGTGTGCATACTGTGGGCCCGGCGGATGCTGTTCTGGGATCATGTCTATGGAATGGTGTATTTGCTGGGTTGTATCATTGTTATATTGGCAATTCCACAAACCATGCTGCTGTCTAACAGCTTAGTCCTCAGCAGCAGTTAACTGACCTAACATCCTAATAGGTGCTTCTCTCTTTAGGTGCTTTTGTGGGTGGCACTTTATGAATGGTTTTATAAGGCTTTAAAAAGTATTTAGGAGGACTTTTTCAGTTGTGGTCTTTTAACTGTCTGATGAACTGAAAATGAACAGGAAAATTATGAACAGAAAATGGTGGCATTTGAAAAATAAGCTGGGTCAGACTGATTTTATATTGAATGTTAAACATTTTTTCTTGCATAAAACCTTTGAATTCAAACACCATGCTTTTGAGATGTTAATGATTACAAAGAGATAATTATGATTTCTTGACTGATTCCGATAGTTTCTGTGATGTGTTTGTGACTGCTTTTGGAAGTTTTAATAATTACTTTCTAAGGAACATGAGGGATGTGGCATTCTGAGAAAGCAGAAGGATCTGACCTCTGAAGAGATCTTCTTCACTTTGAGGAGGTGAATACTACTACTAGAAGTCTGTCCTTAATAGGAATTCTAGCTCAGTCGACTGCTTGGTACAGGGGAGGAGGAGGGAACTGGCAGTAATAACAAAGATGTTAATATCTCTAGCATGGAAGAACTCCCTGTAATGAGTGTGGCAGTATATACTGAAATGCCTGTTCCACCCACAAAGACAAATGGGAAGAAATCACAGTGTGCTTCAGGCAAGAAAATGAAACCATCAAGTCTGTTGTGCTGCAGATTTTTTATTTTCAGCACCACACAAAGGCCTGGTGTGAACAATGAGCTTTCATGCAGAGGTGAGCTCCCAAACGAGGGAGAACACTTAGGTAAAGAGAATGCCCAGCATGAAGAGCACAGAATCCCTAGGAAACAAGCAAGCTGTGACTGGAATTACTCTCTGAGTAATGTGGACACATCCATGCCTCCCTTAGCCACCAACTGCTGCCACAAAGGGCACAACTTGCTCCACTGGCAGCAGATCTGGTTTAAGTAATTTGGTTTCTACTCCCACCCTCTCCCCGAGAGCCTGAATTAATACCGTTGTGCTGAGTAAGTGCTCACATGGCTGTGCTCTTAAGATCCATGAGATGATCCATGCTTTTAAAATTACAGACTTAAAGGAGTTAATTCCAAACTCAATTAGTCCAATCTAGACCACAGGCTCATGAGGAGCAAGGTGGGTACCACTGAGGGGCTTGGAGTCAGAGAAAAGACAGGTCAAAAAAAAAGGAAAGAAATGATGTGGCACTAGTATTGCTGTTAGTTCCCCCAAAATACATATTTAAGAGGTTTGTTTTTCTTCCTCTTTTTTATTAATGTTTCTAAGCAGAGCTAGACCTGAAAAACCCTGACACATTGCCCTTGTTGTTTCTGCATTCCCAGCCCCATCAGAAAGTCTATTGCCACCAGAGGATGGAAACTACAATTCAGTTTTGTGGTGTCCTTGCTGCACATGCTGTTACCAAAACATTTCTTAGTTCTGAATGGTAATTCTGCCCCCATAAAGTGGCTGGAAAGATGTCTCTTGCCTCAGAGCTGGAGTTGCAGCCAATTGTGTATGTTTGTGGAATGGACAAAGCAAGGCCAGGGTGGTGACATTTACAGAGTAAAAGGTGCCAGGGGCACAGAATACAAGCAGTACTAGCCCAGGTGAACTCTTCTGCTCTAACACTGTTTCTGTTCATTTTTCAAACCAGGCATGTGGAAAACCTGCTGATGGGTATTATCTGCTCCCAGTAAGTCCTCACACAGACACTGCGGCTGATGTACAGCCCCTGTGCCCTCACTCTCCACTCCTGCCATGTCAAGCCAGGGCACTTTGTACTCTCTCTGTTCAGTCACTACAAATCCTGTGCTTCAGAGCCCACAGCATCCAATTCAGCTTCATTGCATAATTAATTCAGGTTCCCATAGCTGGGAGCCAGGCAGAGTGGGATAGCTATGAGCATCTGAGGACATTTTCTGTCCCACACTTTCCATATTCTATCTTAGTCATTCATTGAAGTACAGGAAGAACAGGCAGCGGGCCTCTTTGGGATCAGCCTCTTTCTAGAAATGGCAAACAAAACTGCTGTGAGGACTTGTTTGACTGCATGACTTCTCAGAGAGCTGGCTGTCATGTTGTGAAAATGGCAAGTTGCCACCTAACTAGTTGTGGCCTGGACCACATGTTGGTTTTGGTACACCTCATGCTCTGGTCTTCTACACTTGTAGCTCTTGCTGCAAGTGTCCCGATGGACAGCCTTGTTCACCTGGCAGTGAGAGTGATTGAATTTGGGCTGCAGCAAACAATTTTACTCCAGAATATGCTATACATATAGAATATAGTACTCTAATACCTTATGCAGAGCAGATGGGCAGGGACAGCACCCAGGTTCACTCCCTGGGGTTGTATTACACACAGGTGTAGACAACATAAGAGACCTAATCAGCTGAGCAAGACGATCAATGCTCATGCAGCATTTTTGTGTTGCCACTTGATGTGCTGAGGCGCACCAGCATGTTACCCTTCATTTTGCTTGAATTTAGTGTTAATCTGCAGGCAGCTGCTTTCCTTTTCCAGAGTGTCCCTACTGGCTGCTTCGGAAACACCAGTGTTCTCCCTCACGCACCTAAACAATTTGTCCAGTACTTTGACAATGGTTTTTTTGTTGTTTTCCTATTAATCTGAACAAGTTTAATCATGAAACCAAGTGTAAATGGGATGCTCAAACAGGAAGTCAGTTAAGCTTTTAAATTGATTTTCTTGCAAGTAAGGTTGAGCTTTTTACAGAAGTGTATGGATCTTAGATCCTCCCAGCAATACTTGGGATGCTATCCACACTCTGCCTTTCAAAGATCTTTGTAGTAGTACAAAACCGAGCTTCTGCTCCTTAAACACATTTTGAGATGTGTTCTCTGCATGCTGCACATGGCTTGAGTGTTGAACTTTTAGATTAATGATTCTCTTGAAATCCTCTAAAACCCATTGTTGTTGGAAGCTCTTTAACTCCAGGCTCATTGATATGATGAGGAAAGTTGGGACACTTAGGAATTGTTTCATCTACAATGCAGCATCTTCTCTTAATTAAGAAGTGTCTCAGATCAGGATGACAGACTGTCCATGGAGACCTCTTGATTACAGAGCTCTGCTACAGTAACTTTCCTTTTATGCTATTCACAAGAACCAGCCTTGAGTCTTATTGAAAACGGGGAGTGAAATTTTTCATTCAGGCACCATAGTGGCCTGAACAGAAGGCAGCCTCAGATCTTTCTTCTGAGGATCCCTCCCCCACTAGTAATTAGACATACCTTAGGCTGAGAGGCTGCTACCCACACAAGTTCTGCCACTCTGTCCATGGGGTGAAGGCCTTTTAGTGCCTAGGACCAAGTGCTCTCCAAATCTTGCAGCTCAGCTCCCCAAAGATGCAGTTCCAAGTTGCATCAGTTGGTTCTGGCTGCCAGAGTTGCACATTGCTGCCTCTGTAAATCGGCTGCACTGGGGTGTTGTGTGCACTGTGGTTCTACCAATTTGAGTAGTTATACTTTCTCAGAAATCCTGAACTCTTGACTGTGCTGAAAGCTTCAGCTCAAGAAGCTGGGCCTCCAAATTAGAAAGAAGAGCATTCCAGGTACCAGATCCACACACCCTTTCTATACGCACTCAGTAATCATGGCCAAGTTCATGCATGAAGCTTTATAGGACCTGCATTTTAGACAGGTATTGCTCAAACTTTAACTGCATAGGCCTACTCTTCAAAATCTAAGGTTGCCAAAAACCTGAAAGAGAAATCCAGGAGGAGTTTACATAGCTAAGATAGGCTTCATTTTAGTGAACTCTCCCTTCTTGCAGAATCAGTGATGTGAAGATGAGAGGGGCTGCAAACCCCTTGTCAAGGATGCTGTCAGCAGCAGGGCTGCTCCCTGAGGGCAGCCCAGAGCCAGCAGCAGTAAATCATGCTGGGGTATGTCCTTCCCAACAGGTGCCAGAGGTGTCTGGGCATTCTCACTTGGCTCACTTGCTTTAACCCATATTTCCACACACATCCTCCTGTCAGAGGCCTATTTGCAAGGACCGGGGGTGTCTTTTCTGTCACTGCACAAAAAAATAGTAATGACAAATAGACATACTGGTCCTTAGGAAGGACATGGCAGTAGGCAGTGTATCTTTACACTTTTTACATACTTCACAAATCTTTTACACACTTTACAGAAGGTAAAGCTTTTAGCTTTCTGTGCTACTGCTTTACCTGATCTCCACCCTACTGGATTTTTTAAGTCCTTGCCAAAACCTGTAATTCCAAGGTGAGCAGGTCTGAGGCCTGTAGAAACACACATTCTGGTTTTGCCAGGAAGCAGAGAACTTTGAAAGATGAAATTAATTAATGATTTAGCAGGCTCTTGAGTGTAAAATGCAAGCAGTTGGAGCTCTGCCTCTTACTACCCTTGAGTACCTATTCAGAGACAAGTGCACCGAGTGATTTGTTGCTCAAAGAGAAGATCTGATAATTGGGACATGAAAATCACTCCCACCTGCTCTGGAGAGGCTGATGGAAACCAACTTTAGATATAAGCAGAAAGGATTTCTGCCACACAGCAAGGACTAAATGAAAACACTACACTTGCTGTAAAAAAATGGTCCTGTGGCATTTAAGGCAACTTTTTCAGACTCCTTTCTCTCATTCAGAAATGGCCCTCAATCACAAACGTGTACCTACAGCCAGGTGCTCATGGACAAGTGTGATAGGGCATGGAAGAGCACAAGTTGTAACCAGGAATTATGGTGGGAGCTGCAGAGCACCTCTGCCCTCTGGCACAAACACTTCCCCATGCAGAAGTGACTTTCTGCAGAGCTCTGAGCTGGGTAACCTCTCAGTGCTTCTGCTGTCAGGTCTTCCTCACCCTCATTAGTCTTTAAGGAATCGATGGGCACCTTTCCTGCTCTGTGTTGGCTGGGACACGACTGCAGAGGGGGAGCACTGAGGGACAGACAGAGGAGTGATAAAGAAGCCTAAAGAAACACTGAGCACTTTTGCAGGTGATAAAATAGAGGATGAGTGACAATTTTCAGAGCCAAGGGATGCTGTGCCTTGCAGAGGGAAATACAGAGCAGAGCTGGGAGCTGCTTCTCCTGCACATGACTGCTGATAAAACCTATCAGACACGATCTAAACATGTAAATGCTGTTCAGGTTACACCTACAAACGGTGTGAGTCTTAATCCATTATTACAACACTGACAGGATCCGAATGAAGTTGCTTGTTTATGACACAAAAATCATCACTCCAGAGTACTGCAGACCTAAGGACAAAGAGGCCAAAAGAAAAGATCATGTCCGTACTAAAAAGATAAAAGTTTTCTGAATTAAAAAGTTTTACATCTGCAGGAACAGGGGAGAGTTTATCCTTTCTCTGAGGGGATGCAGCTCCATTGGGTACCCGCATGGATTTTTTTGTATGAAAATGGTGGGCAGAATGCTTTATCATGTGAATGCTATGAGATTCATGAAGGGTCTACTGCTCCACTGGAAAATATCTGGTTTATTGCCCATTAATTTTTAAAAAATGGGATGAAAACTACTCATGTAAACTGCTCATATCTTAGCAAAAATTGGGCAAATTATTTGCCCGCAGGATAATAAAAAGACAGTTTGGTGGGAGCTTTTCCTGCTTTCATTCTCCAAGGTGACAACTCAAAGGCAACGACTTCTATACTGTACGCATGGCAAATGTATAACACTTGGTAATTGGGGATGTGGATGTCTCCCAAAAAGCTATGAAAGTGTTACATTTTCATTATAGAATATTGTTACTGTCCTTCTCCCCTCATATTGAAAAAATTCATTACAGGGGAGGACAATCTAAGTAAAATAACAGCAGCAAAGAAAGCCACTCACTCACTGTGTAGTGGTGGGGAAATGGTGTGGCAGAGCAGGAAAAAAGCTCAGCCCATCTCCAAACAGCAAAAATACTGTACCCCGGGCCCAGGGCTCAAGTTCCCTTGGACTGAATTTTGCTTTTAAGGCAAGCCTGTCAACTTCTAGTTCACACTTCTAACTCGCAAGCAACAGCACCTTAGAACTCCATTTGCTTTCTGACTCGTTGAATGCTGCTCCTCTCCCCAGTGCTCTCACCAAAGACAATGAAATCTGAATGCATTTGCTCCTGCTGTTTGCACTCCGCAGCTCTGACTGCATCTGCCCTGGGGATGAAAACAATACTGACCCATTCTGAAATTATGTTCAGCTTAAATTTTTTTAATGTTTCCAGTAACACCCCTGCTTGGGCTTTAAAGAATATCTGGAGGGCTTGGAGTTTTGTTGTGGGCATTCTGTAATTTTGGTTTTTATAAGGGGTAAAAGTGCCTTTTTACAAAATGCCACTCATTCAGCATCCAAACTGGATGGAACCCCTAGGCACCACATTGCAGGCTGACTGGAAATAGCCAAAGGAGAGCAGAGGGGTCAGAGAGGCATTACAAGCATGACAAAAAATGACAGGCACAAGGGAGAGGAGGTGATGGCCTCCCTTGGCAAAGGCCCCTGTGCTGAATGTCAGAAAGAATTATAAAGGTCACAAGAGAATTCATATGGGAATCATGGCAGGTTCCCTCCTTTAGTATTAGCTAACTTTATGCTTTCGATTTTTGCTGTTTCTAATGCTGGTAAATCCAGCTGGCATTTTTGAGATCACATCAAAATGATAGCTGTTCCTTCACATTATGCAATAGAAACCTTTTCTGATCTTCTAGGGAATGAGAAAAGGACTTTAGGAGCTCCAGGTGACTATGAGGATGGTTTCAACATCACAGCTGTTGTAGAAAGCAGCTACAGCCAGTAGAGCCTGATGGAGATGCTACAGCACAAAGGTTTCTGGAATTACAGGGGCAGATCTGCAGCACCTGGCAGGTGCCAAAGGAATCTTTGCTCCTGGATTCTACTTTGCTCCAGTAAAAAATTAGCTAAAACCCCTTTAGCTTTTATTTCCACATGTTCCAAACCCTATACTTGGTGACCAAGAATGGATCCTCACCCACACTTTGTGTGAAAGCTAGCTGGAGAAAAAAACAGTTCCATGCAGCTTCTCATCAATTTCCACATCATTAAAATTCTTTTCAGAATAGCTCAGGCATGATTAACACTGTGGTGCTGCATTTATGTAAATGGAACAGTTTGTGGCAAGGTTTGATTCCTGAAATATTTTGTGATTGCTCCTTCTCAGGGATCTCTCCCAGCAGCTGTCCTTTATCTCTGAGCTGCAGCTCTGGCGTGCAGTACTGATGGCCACCCCGACCCAACTCCCGTAACGAAGGTGGGGATGTTATAGCTCCAATTCCTGTAACATAAGCCAGCACAAAGAACTGAGTTATTCTGTCTGCCTGTCTCAGCTTATAAATGCTGAGAGTTTCCCAAAAATTTAAAGTATTCCAAGTGCTAATTTTGTTAATTTTCCATTTCAGTGGGAATAGTGTTCTGAGGATGTTCACACTGAAGTCACCCATTGAAACTTTTACAACTTACTTTAAAGGAATAACGGGATTGATAAGAAGTCATTACCACTGGTATTTATTTTCCCATTCCATTATGTCAAAAGCCCTTTTTTTTCAGTAGCCAAGATCACTTTTTTTGACAGCGCAGCCAAATCTATTGCTAAAGCTTGATCCTTCTTTTGCTTTAGGGGCTCTTTTAAATTTTTACAGGATTCTCTTATAATCTGTTTTCTTAGCAAGTCACTGTTGTGATGCTGTGATTTTATGACCACAAAACTCTCCATGTCCTTGACATGACCCAGACATCCACATCCAGTAAGAAAAGAATTTTAATTTAATTGCAGCAATAAAAATTAATCACTGGAAAACTTATAATTTGAGACCACATAATAACCAGGCTCATTATTTCCCAGAGCTAGCATTCTGCAGGTGTTCTGAAATAGACACAAACCATTACTCATCTCCTGGAACATGAGGCTCCTCTCGAGTTGTCAGTCTCAGGCCCCTTGCTCCCCTGCTGCAGGAGTCACAGGTCATGAGGGTCGTGTGGCTGTGCAGAAACTCTAGTCACCCCTCACTTCCTGATTTAGTCCATTTGCTGCTGCTGCAGACACATTTCTGATGGGAAAAATAAAGGTGACCTGATGCCAGACATGATCAGTAACTGAAAATTCCTGCAGATTTGTCCAGAGATACGAAATCCAAAATTTTAGAGGAAGCTTGCTGCTGCTCAGATCTGACTTGAGGAAATTAAGATCTCCTCTCTTTTCTGCAGCTGAAATTTTATCATCTGGTAAAACTCACAGAATCACTAGTCATAAAATCTTCAGTACTTTTCTAGAAACTTGGATTCAAGAGATGCTTCCAAATTTTCACAAACAGTTGTTTGTACAATTAAAACAGTGCTCTTAAAATAATTAGCTTGCAACTACTTATTTATAAGCTATTTACACAAATGGCAACTTCTTACACACAGTGTACAGATGCCCTAAAGTACCAGCACTGAACAAAACCGACTCAAATAAATGAAGATTTGTGTTTTTAATGCACACAACTCACTCCTGAGGGCTTGATCGAATAAGCTGTGGTGACTGAGATAAGGGACAGAACATAACTGACATGAGAAGACTGTAATGCTCGGGCTTTCAGTATGATTTAAAAGATAGAGGTATTCAGAGACTGTAAAACCACTGGTTGGCCTTTTTCTGGCATAGTCAGAGGCACTTTCAAATTTCTCTGTCAACTGTTTCCTGGGTCTGATGGAAACGATAGCAGGCTAAGCTTCCTCTCTTGAAATTCATGGCACAGGCGTTGACAAGGTTTTCAGACTAACAAAACATCAACTTGGTAGAATCCTCCTATGTCAGGAATTAAATGTTTGATTTAAAACAGCATGCAGCGTAGCTCTGTAGACTTCTCAAGGCCTCAGAGACCTCAGATGGCAGCTACCTGCCCACCTCTTGCTAACTGTGCTGTGATTTTACTAAGAACATACAATTAAGGGTAAAAAAAAAGATGAAAATACATAAAACCTTAGTGTTTCCAGCCATAATACAGGTAAATGGTAAATGCAGTTGCTAAGTTGCTCTCCCTGTTTGAAAAGTCATGGCACTCAAGCAGTCAGATCCCCAGTGACTGGTAAAAGGGAAACATCAGCCCGGTTTTAAAGAGTTAAGAGAACAGGGCCCTGGGAACTCTTGACCAATCAGCCTCACCTCTGTGCCCTGAGAGATCCTCCTGGAAGCCATCTCAAGGCATACAGATGGGAGAGAAGTGATTAAAGACGTGGCTGGCGTGGCTTCACCAAGGACAAATCACGCCTGCTTACTCGGAGACCTTCTATGACAGAGTGCCCTGGTGGATAAGGAAAATCAGTCTGATGTCACACACCTTGACTCTGGCCTTCGACACAGTCCCGCACAACATTTGGTTTCTAAACTGAAGAGAGATGGGTTTGATGGATGGACTACTTAATGGACAAGGAATTGGCTGGATGGTCACATGCAGAACATCAGTCAATGGCTCAATGTCCAAAAGGACATCAGTAGCAAGTGGTGTCCCTCAAGGGCCTGCACCAAGGCTGACACTGTTCAACCTTTGTTAATGGCACAGACAGTGGGACTGAGCGCCCTCTCAGCAGTCTGTGGGTGACACCAAGTCACTGGAGGCAAGGGATGCCATCCAGAGTGACCCTGTGACAGGCTTGAGGAGTGGGCCCATGAGAAACTCATGAAGTTCAACACAGCCAAGTGTGGGGTGCTAAATCCAAGTCAGGGCAAGCCCTGGCATTGATACGCACTAGAGAAAGAATGGACTGGGAGTCCTGAGAAGGATGTGGGGAACTAAATGATCTTTAAGGTCTCTTCCAAACCATTCTAGAATTCTATGATTTCATAGTGGTGAAGATTGGACATGAGCTAGTCACGTGTTCTCACAGCCCAGAAAGCCAGCCATTTCCTGGGCTGCATCAGGTGAGTGACTAGAAGGCCAAGGAGTGGAACTTCCCTCTCCTCCATTCCCTTGAGACCCCACAGAGAGTACTGTGTTCTGGGGCCACCCACACAAAGACCTGGACCTGTTAGAGCAGGTCCAGAGGAGAGAGAGAAAAATGGTCACAGGGGCTGGAACATCTCTTCTATAAAGACGGGCCTAAAGGGTTGGGGCTGTTAAGCCTGGAGAAGGCTCTGTGGAGACCTTAGAACCTTCCAGTGCGTAAACGGACCTACAAGAAAGCTGGAGATGGACATTTTACCAGGGCATTGACTTTCAAATAAAAGAGAGTAATTTTAGATTAGATATAAGGAAGAAATTCTTTACTGTGAGGGTGGTGATACACTGGAACAGCTTGCCCAGAGAAGCTGCAGATCCCTGAAAAGTGTTTAAGATCCAGCTGGACGGGGCTTTGAACAACCTCATAAGAGGAAGACGTCCTTTCCCATGGGCAGAGGGGTGAAACTTTAAATCTTGAAATCTTTAAAGTCTACCTCCTGTACAAACAATTCTGCAATTCCACAATTGTATGTTCCTGCTGGCTAATCCTTCTCTGGTCAGGAAGACCCAGGAAGGACTGGGACTTCCAAAACGACAGTCATCACTAGAGGAATATGGGAGAAGAATGTCATCCTTCCATCAATTTAGCTTCTCACATGAAACCAGTCATCAAATCTATGGAGATTATTTTTCCTCTCCCTTGATGATTCCTGGTGGGCGAACTATCTAGCAAAGGAGTATTACAGAAATTAATCTATTATTTTTATGGAGAAATGCAGTGATGTTAATATACCAGTACTGCCAGTATGAGCATCTGAGGCCAGACAGCTTCCAAGCTCCCAGAGGAACAACAAAGATGTCATTTCAGAGGCTGATAATGTTTGTAACACAATGGGGCACTAAGCTGTTTCTAGATGTAATGGGGATCAAGATACTGGGCCTTAAAATGTTTTCATCATCTTCCCTCACCTTATGTTTTTAGCACGTAATAAATGACTGCATAATATCCTGTGAAAACCAGGCTTCCAAATGATGTGAAGAACTCAATTCTAAATAAAGCTATTCCTGAGACAATAGCCACTAAAACCACATCCCAACCAAAGTGAATGAAATGGTTTTAAGTGAAAAGGGTGACTTTCAAAGCTCGTATCCATCCACAGTGTTTATTCTTTTCCCACTGCTGTTACTGCTCTCTTTAGTAGATTCTTCTGGGAAGCTGTTCCCAGAAAGGAGTGATACCAGTGGCACAGGATGAAGGTCTGCAGCTGCCCCCCTCACTGAGACTGTCCCCTTTTTGCTTCCTTGAAACAAAAAGGCCACTCACTGGAGTGGCAGAGGTGTCTGGTGGTGCTGGAAGCAGAGCACTAAGAAGGCTAGAGCACTGCTTTTTGAAACAGTGGAGCAGATACTCCAGCTTGAAGCTCTACAGGGCCAAAGTTGAGCAGCAAGGAAATGCAACAGCATCAAAACAAAACAGTTGGGGCAGGGGGGGAAACAAATCATGCTCTCAGCACAATAAAAAGCTACTTTGACCCACTTTCAAAACAATACATCAATCTCACCTGCAACTCTCATCACACAACGAACAGAACTAAATATATTGAACAAACCAGCTCATAATTGTCTCTTTCCCCATTCAGCCCTTATCAAGGTAACATCATCAGTAATTTGCTTACAGTGTCTGAAAAGATGTGGATTTTCTTTTGTCATTTAGGGCCTCATCAGCTGGAGGTAGTCTACAGTTGTAAGAACAAGGCCTCCTCCCAGCACAGGGGTGATACAGAAAAGGCTGTAAGCATGGACACAATTTTGATCCAAACAGAGAACTGAAGAGACAGAGAGAGCAAGAATTACACGCGCCTCCCTCTGCGCATGGGACAGGGCAAGAGGCCCAAAGGCAGCCTCACTTGTAGTTCGGGGCCGCAGGGAGGGCTGCAGCAGCAATAGGGACGTGGCTGCTGTCCAGTGCAGAATGGAGGGCACTGGAAAACAGGGTGCCAAAGAGAGTCCTAGCCTCATTTTCCTGGCAGACTCCCAAAGCCTCCGAGATCGAGTGCTGTCCATGGGAATCTGTCTCTTACAAAAACCTCAGCTCCCCGGATGAAACAAAAAATTGAAACAGTCCATGGCTGATGGTGGCAAAGGCTCACGAGACATGTCCTGCTTGTTGCTCTGCATCTTCTCCACTGCAGTCACCTCATGATATCCAGCCCATCAACATGACAGGTCCACAGCAACTTCAAACCACAAGGGACATCCTTGTTGGGAAATCATTCTGAGAGGAAAGAGAGAAGATTACATGTCAAAAGGAAAGCTCTCACTGGAACAAAGGGACAGACAAAGCTTTGACAGAGACACAACTCAACAGCAACAGCTTTGTCTACTCATAATCCCACTCTCTCCCACAGCCAGGCTACTCTAATGATAAAGTCTCCCTCATGGGCAGACTTCCCCAGCCGCGTTAGATGGGGAAGATCCCCTTCCCCAGCAACCATGAACTCATCAGTCCTCACTAGCTTTTACTGTGGCAGGATATTTTGCACTTGCTGGTATCCTGGGTGAGGAATGCCTTTGGCACGAATGGCCCCCATGGAAGCCCGTGGGAGTCTGTGATCTCACCTCTTTCAGAAAGATGTCTCTTACGCTATCTCCTGCTTACACCAGCCCTGTCTCAGTCCAGAAGAACAAGAGCCCCTCAACCCTTCCTTAACAAGGATCAAGGTCAAAGCAAAGCCCTATAATTTCTGTAGGAAGTCTTAAAATTTCAAAGCCCTATAATTTCTATAAATTCTGGAAGGCCTGGGTAACTTCCCTACTAGATCCTCCTGAACTCTAGATAAACTCCCACCACCCTGGGTTACCAGACCACAGATACCAAAGACATCCCTTACCTCCTCAGTCCCAGGCACATCTGGCTTTCCCTTCCATCATGGACTCCGGTGTAGGAGTCCCTACACTGTACCCCTTCTGGCTTCCTACCCCCACAGTTCCTTCCCCCCTTCTCAAAGGGAGCGACATCCAGACTTTCAGGTGTTACCCTCCTGGTCCCTTTGCCCATCAACCCAGTTAGTAACCCCTGCCTGGTGGCTCTCCGCTCAGCCTATCTGGACCAGGACCACCAGACATGGCCTCACTGTTTTCTTGGGGTCCTTTTTCCTCTTCTTGTCAGAGGCATTGAGGTAGGCCTGTTCCCTGGCCCTGTAGGAAGGGCCTCGGCTCAGCTCCCTCTCACTGTAGGGAGGCAGGCTGTCCTCCTCCTCCTCGTCCTGCTCGGGGGACGATGACGGCTGCGGCGGCGGCTGTGACTTCTCGGCTTTGTAGGTGGAGGGTGGTGACCAGGCATAGTATGTGCTCCCTCCTCTCTGGCTGGGCTGCGAGCTCAGCTTCGAGGGGGTTGCACAATGGTCACCACTCTCATCATAGCTCCGGGATTTCCTCTCCAAGACGCTGCTGAGGTAGGAGTGATCGTATTTCTGGCTCCCTCCGGGCGTCCGGCTCACCAGCCTGGGAAGGTGCTTCTCCTCGTGGGCCCGTCTCCGGGGCGGGCTGTAGGACCAGCCCCGATCCGAGTCCGTCAGCGGCTCCCGGTTGCCCCTGCAGCGCTTGGAGTAGTATTCCTCGGTGGAGCTGTCCTGGTGGGGCAGCCCTGCGCCGCGCCCGCCGTGCGGCTCGGAGCGCTCGAAGCGCCGCAGCTCCTGGCTGTCCGCCCGCCGCGGGCGCTGGCTGTAGGACTCGGCAAAGGCCGCCAGCTCGTCCATGGACACGGCCGGCACTCCCACGGAGAAACTCTTACGGGACAGCATCTCCGACTTGGATCTCTGCTGGCTGGAAGAGGGAGGGGTTAGAGTTAGAGGGCAGGATCCAGCTGCACTCATCCCCTTGGCTGCCTGCACAAACAGTGGAGGGAAACAGGCCCTCCTGGGGGCATGAATCATTTGGGCTGTTTTCATCATCTTCCATAGGAAGAGATCTATCACATCCTCGAAACTCCAGGTTCTCTGCTGTCTGTAAAGTCAATAGCTCAGGTTCTTCGTGTCTGTTACCTGAGGTTATCCCCAGGGTGCACCTGCCCTGTCCTCCAATATGCAGAGCTGGACCTGCTTCTCCTTCATCCCAGGGCTTGTAGGTGTATATCCTGCTGGAAAAACCCAAGAACCCAGCTATAGAAGCTCACAGCAGGGCAGTTTTGAAGCAGGTTTAAAGACAGTGAGCTGGTACAATAGCCCAGTACTGAAAAAAGGAAATCCCTGCCATTCGCTGCTTTTGGGATACAGGGCTGCTTGAGGGATGGTTGTGCTATCTCTCTTCTAGGCACAAGAGTGCCTAGAAGTCCTTTAAGCCCTGGTCTAGCTGCGCCAAAGCAGGAGGGTGTGATTCTTATATAATAAAGCACACCAGCCCTGAGAAGTGCTGAAGGAATCAGGTATAACACCCAAGAGAGAGATTTGCATTTTCCCACTATGGGAAGGGTGGCTTGGTTCCCTGTTGATCTCACTTTTACATCCCACTGGGACTGGGGCTTGTACCTAGCTCTATCCAGCTGGGTAAGCTTCAGCAGGCTTGTGAAAATCAGTTTCATTCTGACCTCATCTAATGACATGTCCAGATTGCATGTTTCTCTCTAGCTCCTCTCTCCTGCTAAGCAGAGCAAGAGCAGCAGGAAATAGGGGAGAACTACCAGTCCATCTGTTCCTTCTGCTACCTTTACCACTCTGCCAGATAGAGCTGCCCCCACGACGTGGTGTCCCTCACCTGTGCCAGTAGCTGTCCCGCTCATCCCTGTAGTCAGACACAGCCTGCGATCTGGAGGTGCTGCCCCCGCCCACGACCCCTGCCCAGTACTCGGCGTCGCCGTCCATGTCCCCAGCGGGGGGCAGAGGTTTCCTCCGCGCCTGCCGGTAGGGCTGGCGGAAGTTCAGGTCCTCCTCGTGCAGCGAGCTCAGCTCAGAGACAGTGTTGTTATCTGCAGGGGAGGATGCAGGAAAGAAATGAGATGGGCATCACCTGATGACAGCCGGGCAGGGATTCTGAGGGTATTCCAAATGGCATGAGACGCCTGTGTTCCAGACAACTGAGCTCAGCCTTCAGGAAGAGCTTCCCCTCAGTAACACGTGTGAGCTCCCTGCCCTTGTGAGGTGGTCACCAAGCTTGGTGGGACACCGCTACAGCACAGAAGTTGTGCCACCTCCCCTTTTCCTGGTGTAAGACAGGCTGGCTCTGGATTTGGCCTGACTTGCCCAGCTAAGGCAAAAGCAACCCCCTCAAAAAAAAATATAAAGAAAGAAGTAGGTCTGAATCACTGTCAGTCTCTACCCCATCAAGCACACTGACATCTGTAGGCCTGACATACCAATCTGCAGAGGTTTTTTTATAGTAAATCTTGTGGGTGGAGAAGACAGTGTGCTCAGCAATGACTGTTTCAGAAGTACATATAATTTGTTCGTTATGCCTAATCTGCACAGAGCTTTAATGTAGTGTCAATCTTTAAAGTCCTTCCCTCCAATGATTTTCAGGATCCCACATGTCTGCTGTAAGTGAGCCTCTAGCAGTGCCTCCCATGGGTTAGGTCTGTGTGCTGCCCACAGGAACTGAGCCCCCAGCGTGCCACTGTCCTCTGTGCACAGCAGCCACAGGACAAGGAGCAGCACTGCAAGTCCTGCCCACACACCTTGTCCCATTCTGCACCTCTGCCTCCTAATGTGGAAAGATCCTCACTTAGGTTTGTATTCTAACACACATTAAGTGCAGTCTCGACCTTTATTTAAGGAAATAAAGCTTACAAGAGGCTATAGGAAAACAGTGAGGAGTTCAACAGAGAAGCTCAGTTCTGAGTTTGCCCTGCTCCTTCAGCAGGGCAACAGCCCCTCTAAACAAACTTCCTGCTTCCTTCAAGCCACACTGTGGTCACTGCAGCCCACAAAACACACTTTCAAAAAAATCATCCTTCTCCTATTTTGCCATGCTGGGAATTTACAGACACCACATTCTTAAGAAATTGTGAAATCAATATCCCAGCTATTATCACACCACAGGCTGTAGAAGACACGAATAGGCACTTGGCTTTTCAGATGCTGATGATCCCAAAGTTTATTATATGAGTGGACAATTTTCATGAGCCTTTCAGTATCCCTTACTTTACTGTAAGAATGATTAGGTAAGCGCCAGACCTTTAACATACCTGGAACATACCTGTAGATACCCAAAATCTAGACTTTATACGCCCCAGTTTGCTTATCCTGGATAGCATATCCTAGGGGTTGACCCTGAGGCAAACCAAGTGAACTTTTAACTATGAATTTCCCAGTCTTTCTTAGGTCAGTGGAAATAAAAAAAATCAAACCATGCTGGTTTTCTCACATCGTTCTCGCATCCTCCTAGCTGGGTCAAACTGAGCCAATTCTTTCTCGACATAGTACAGCACCTTCATGGAGTCCCTGTCCTTGTCAGTCTGGATCCTGTACCCTTTGCGCACTGCTAGGGAGAAAAAAGAAAACATTAGAGGAAAACCCATGTAGGAACAAGGAGCCTTTCCCACAACACTGCTTCTATAGTTGAGCTCACGTCTGCAGGCAGGTAGGCTGCGTCAAAACACACTGAGTCAGTCGCTGCTTCACGAGAAATTCGTCTACAGTGTGGGATGTGAAGTTGTAAGAACTTGCATAATTTTAAAAGTTTGCAGGAACAGCAAAAACTGTTTGGAAATGTCCCATCTGTACAACCCAGTGCATCCAGTGATGGACGCTGAGCATGGTGGACATCCTCAGAGCACCTCACCCTCCCTCATGTGAGACAGGCTTGTTGCAGAGTTGGCCTGCTTTGCCCAGCTAAAACAAAAGCAAGCCCCTCATTGCCAAAGAGTGATTCCAACTCCCACAGATGATGGCAGAGAGAAAAGCAGAACTCATTTCTCCTTCCTCAGCGCTACTGAAAAGATTCATCACGTTATGGGAGAGTCAGGAGAAGCAGGTGGCTGAGCATTTGGGAGCTGTCACTGTGCAAGACCGCTCCACCATCCCACCCCCATGAATTCTCCTCACACAGGAGAAGCATGTGTGGCAGAAGCTCCAGAGAATACAGAAGGAAACACAAAGTGACACAAAGCACATCACACTGCTTTGAGATTGATACTGACTCTGGGGATGAGGCCAACCAGGTCATTGGTAGCTGTGAAACTGTCTGTTCTGGGATTTTTTTCAAGCTTTACTTTGCAGAGAAGGTATATGTCTTAGAAATACGTGAAATGCTTGACTTCTGGGAAGTGTGGACAGCTTTTTGACTTGTCCATGTGTTAATGTGGGTAAAAAAGAAGGCCCTATACCCATGGAGCCAAAGCAGATTTAACTCTGGCAGGTTAGCTCCACGCACACTTTACCTACTAACAATAGTTACAAACAGCCTGACTACCTTAAGGCAGGTCTATGGTCAGCAAGCAGAGAACTCCACCTTTCCACTCTTTCTTTGAATAAGGTTTTTATAGCAGATTATTTAAGAAAGGTTTCAGCCTAAAGCTATTTCAGGACTGACAGAAATTCCAATCTAGGTACAAGAGAGAACTACAAGCCTCAAATTCTGCATTATTAGAGAACCATCGTAAAGCCAATTCACTTAGCACTACAAAAATAAACCTGTCTGTCTTGCATGGGATTAACATGTTCCCTTGTGGGAAATACTGCAGTGTTGCATTAATGCTCCTGCTGGGGAACAATTTGATCAATTGGGACAGTGGTTCTGAGCCAACCTGTTCCTTCGGTTCTATCCCTCACTGCCGCAACGCATCAAGCTATTAACATATGGGTTCAGCAGTACGCCGCATAGTATGTGCTGTGTGGGCTGAGCAAGGACTTGGCAGAGGTATTCTTAGGCACCTCCTGTCCTAAACTGCTGTGCATGTGTCTGTGCACTAGGAGATAACCATGCTCTGCTTCAGGAATGGCTGTGCCATAGAAATGGGCAGAACAATTCCTTCCATAACCCCCAGGCTGCTTCAGAAGCAAAGTGCTTTACTGTGGGTTTGGACTGCACACGTGTAGGAGATTACATCTGGAGATATTACCTTGTGTGTCTGTACTTGGGAATGGTATAGGATGTAAAAATATAGTAGGGAGCTATCGGGGTCCTTCTCTGAACATGCCTCCAGACAGCTCAGCTGACAGCAGTGTGTGCTTTATTATCCCTGAAAGTGAGCGCACAGTGGCTGGAAATGAAGACAGTGGGTTACAGAACACAAGGTATCCTGCCTCTGCCTCCCAAAGTGGAAGCTCAGCAGGTCTCCTCAAGTGAGCCTGGACTGACTGGCTCAAAAGTAACAGCTTTGGCTGCACTGCATGAGCAGCAAGGGCAGCTCTCCACCTCACCATCGTGGCTGGTGCCTCACTTCTGTCTGGTACCATGCCAGGAAAGGGGCCTCTCACTACTCTTTCTTCTAATGTGTGGACTAGGAGCTCAGCTAAGCTGCCACCTCATTTATACACGGGCCAGCAAACCACACTGACCTACTCATAACCTTTGGGGAACTTGAACAGGCAACCTCCAGACTGTCTCCCCAGAGCCACTGCTCACACTAAGGAGGTGCCAAACATCTATTTGGGCAACATCTATAGCTCTTGGAACTGATGGAGAATCGGCTAGGCTTCAAGCTAATTTCATACTAAACTTGCTATTGCACCTGTATATCAAAAAAAAAAGTAATTTATTGGTTAATTCTGCAAGCACCTAGAAATTAATTTTGGATTTAAATCTGTAAAGATGACTGTGAGCAGCTCATTAAAAGTATTTTCCACTAAAAGGAAGAAGTTTTGTCTCTACGTTTATTACATACTTCTCATAATGATACTAAATGTTCAACTTATTAAATCTCTTCCTTATTCCTTAAGCTGAGAACCAAAGATATTATTGCTTCTTCCTCACACTCTTCATCTGTAAATTGCCATAATCCTTTAATCAGGTCTGAATCATTGTAAGCCCATTTTAAAGAAATAAAGATGCAGAGATGATGACCACATGTCCAGAACTGCACACTGAAGTCAAAGGGAATGGAATATTCTTACCATGTTTTCTTTTCTTGAACAGTTAATAAATTTCTAATGTTTCATTTGTGTTTAACTATAAATTTTTATTCTTTTGTGGGTGGAACCAACTCAGCCAAAACTGTAAGTGGTCTCCCTCCGCAGAAAAAACAGCACTACTATTTTTTTTCAGACAAGTATGTTTAGGAAATAAATTATGTCTCATCCTCATGCCATTTTTATGTTAAAGATCTAGGATCAAAAGCTTCCCTGTGTGCAGAGTTTAAAGGATCTTTGCAAGAGCCTCTAGGTAACCACTGCATTTAAAATAGAGCATAAATCCCAACTTATGTGTTGCCAACACTCTTCTAAATAAGAGAGCTAAATGTTTGGGTTTCTGTTTTTTCCTCCATTTAGCCCTAAGTTTAGGATAGAGTTTTTAGGCCTAATATGAGTTTTGCCACATGGCTTTTCTGTAACCCCAGAAAAATTTTCTAAATATCCTCAGGCCTGAGTTTGCCCACTAGATCCTCTAACAGGGGTCATTTATAAGGACAGAATCTATCTAGGGCAAAGGATGTTGTTTTTATCCAGAATTACAGAATTCTCCAGCCTCTGTCCCCCAGCACTTTTGGTCACATTTTTTAAATGGACTTGAGAGAAAGGTGGAAGTCCCAAAGATACATAGTTTCAGATCAGACCTACACCATCTGTGTGGAGGACACAGAGGCTTTTTATTCTCCTTCTAAGAAAGGCTTTTATTATAAACTCAACCATTACCTGTTTTGTTTAGCTTGCTGCCTGGCCAACAAGCAAATAAGTAGCTCGGAAAAGCCACACAATGTTTTCTCTTCTACAGCCTGTCATTAGGGGATATTTTGGCACTGTGCAGGACCTCAAGAATAATCTCCTTTAGCTCCACAGTTCAAGCACCTTGAACAACAGATCCATGATCCAGACTAAGGGTTTGTCCGTATTATTGCAAAAAAGATTAACTAATTTTTAAAAAAGCTTAAGAATCTCTGTTGTCTTGCCACAAAGGTTGAAGCTCTATGATGATGTTTTTATTTGCCATATATACTATTTCCTGTCAAGTCCTGAGGTGAGGATTTGAGTCCAGACACTTGATTTGGATGCAAAATATATTAAATGCATCCTTCTGTGTAAAGATCATGGGATCCTAATAGCCATTCCATTTGGCTATCAAATGTTTATTATTCTGAATTTGTGCTCTGCTAGCAGAGAGAAGACTGGGATCTGTGATCTGACTCTTAAAAAAATCCCTGGAGTTTCCACAACCAACACCACACTCTACATGCAGTGACATTTTTCACACGAGAAAAAAATTGAAACATTGGCGTGTCATTCATATTTTCTGACAGAGGCATTTGAAATGGATACATTCTGCATTGGATCAGTAACAGATTTATTTCCTATTTCAAAATGCTCAATTTCAGAGCTCTGTTTTGATTTCAGTGGCAAAAAAACCCCTATGATTGTTGAAAGAAAATACTTTTTGCAATTCCAGAAAGGTTAATATACTGTCTGGGGCAGCAGAAGCATGTGCTAGGGTTGTTCCAGAAGCTTAATTAATTATGACACTTAGTCTTGTATTTTCAGATGTATTTTATCAACACACTGTCATGAGTTAATTTAACAACTGATATTTAGGGTGGTGCTTTGAAATCAGACATGTAGCTGGGTCAGTGATGATTCTGCATTGTTGAGAGTAATTTCTGCTGCAGAATGTTGGAACTTAGTCACTCTGATCCTGAAATGCATGTGGCTAAATAGCTGCCCTTTCCTCCTTGATGGCAGCTTCCTTTGCAGCAGCAGAAGTGACCCTCCCTAAGACAAGAGACATCACACTGACACTCTAGGTCTGACACTGATCCACAACTCCTTTCTAGTCACATGCCTTTCATCACTCACGTTTCACAAATGCAAAAGCTGAACAAAAAAAGTGACCTGCTGACTTCTGTAAGGTAGAGGACAGGGTCCAGCTCCAAAAGATCTTGGTCAGAAATATCAAGGGAATAGGTTACTTTGCCCAAAATGCCATGGGGATGTAAAACATGCTGCAGCAAAAACTGCTGCCAAGAGGCCAAGCAGTGTCCCACTGGTTGGAAGGAGAGTTTACAAAGAGAAAGCAGCTCACAAGGCATCAGCTCTAAGGGGAAAATGGCTCCTGCCTCTGCTCCCCTGAAATCATCTTCATCCTTTTGTCCTCTGCAAGTGAACGTCTGCCGCAGTAACAAGAGGGGTCCTCTACAGGAACTCAGCCTCTCATTCCCTGCTGACCTAATTAGGCTCCCACAAACTGACTCTGTGTTGATCACCCTAGAAAAGTTAGACCATGTGGCCCTAATGCAAATGTCATGGTCAGAGACAGGATTAAAATGCAGTTTCCCCGTGTTTCTTCTCTTCACACCACTCGATCAGTGACAATTGTTCCTCCCTTCCCAGTCCTACTCCCAATAAGAGGAATGAATGTTGTGCCTGGCACTGCAGATTACCATTTTGGCTTCCTCCGCTGGCCTCACTTGGGGCTAAGGGAGGAGGGTGGGACTTATCCATCAGTACAGCAGGAGATGGCACGCCAGCTACAGGAACACTGGGGATGTAGTATGGACCTGGCATGGCAGAGACTGCAGGAGGGTACCCAGCTTTTGCTGCTTTGCCTGCTACATACACTGAAAAAGAAAAAGAACAACAGTCAGCATCACATATCAGCCCCCCACAAACCCACAGGACACGTGGACGAAACCTGCACCAGCACTGGTCGCAACCTCACAAGGAGACAAGCAGACAAATGAATTAACAAGGACCAACCTGAATTTCTCTAAGCCTCAAAGGGTGCTGAGGGGAGTTTAAAATATGTACTGCATTTTATTATAGTGTATATAACAATAATGGCACTGTAAGATGCCCAGAAAGACACTCACGTTGTTACAGCCAGCATTACTGCTGCCGTGATTTAGTGGCTCTTCAGCTTTAAAAATAACTGATGACTCAAGCAGCAGGATGAGGCTCATGGAACTTGACAGATCTGACTGAGCCTCACCAGGAACCTTGCTGGGTTGCAGTTTGCACCGTTGTAGAGGACAGCTGATTTGTATCGCCAGGAAGAAACCTCCCAGGATGCCCTTAGCTCGGACCCACAACATTCACTGACACAACAACAACTTTGGAATGGGAGCATAACACTTTGGAAAAGCAGGCACAGCTGCCAAGGCAGGGAGGGCTCGGGAATTACATTTGTAATTAACTTTGAGCATTCAACCATTGAGTAATAGGTGAGATGCTTCACTCCCCAAGAACCAGTTCTTAAGCCAAGCAAAGTGTTCAGGGCAAAAGAAGCAGTATTATCAGATTCTCCTCCTGTTCTGCCAGGAGCAGAAGTAGGGCAGAAGATTTGCACCAGGCTTGGACAGGGTCACTCACACGCCCGGGGACAGCAGCAGGACTCAGGACAGCAGGGGCAGCGGACGTAACAGCAGCAGCTGTGTGGGCAGCACTGGCACCAGCAGATCCCCACCAGGAGGAAGAACAGGAATGCCCCCAGGATCACCAGGCCCACAAAGACCCACTCTGGAAAACAAGGGGAGAAAGGGAGATACTTACAGGACTGCACATTGCTGTGGAAGAGAACATCAGTAACAACCTCCCAGCAGAGAGCATGGGGACAAAACACACAGCTGAATAACAGAAATGGACCAACTCCCTGTGGGTCTAGGACTAGGTCTACTCCTCTTGTGTCAAAGTAGAAATGGCACATGACAGTGAGAAATGAGCTACAGAAATGTGGTCCCTTCTGGCAGCATCTCTGGTTGGCTGAGAGGCGAGCAGCACAGAGGCAGGAGCCCTGGCTCCCCGGCCAGAAACCCTTCAGCCCACAGCAGATCTGCGCCAACGCCGCAGGACGTGCTTCGTTAGCATTTGGACCTCATCAAAGACTCATTCTTCGTGGCCATGTTCAGGCCCTGCTTATGTGTTTGTTCCCTACCCACATTCTGGTTTTAATGGGACAAACGATGCTGAAAAGCAGGCTATAAATAGCCCAGTAAACGAGCCAGGCCTGCTGCTTCACAGCGAGGCCCACACACACAATTATTCTTTTGAATGTGCCGAACGAACATCCTATTCAGGCGCCACAGCCAGCCAGGAAACCTAACAACCCGTTTTCTTCTCCCCCACTGAAGCCTCAGATATTTGTGCCAGGCCCCAAAAGGGAGCAGCTGAAAAACACCCTATGAATGAAGAGCTGGCTCACAAAAACCAGGACAGGGCTTGAATGGGAGGGGAGGGAAGGGAAGGGGAGGG
>VWZN01019499.1:248556-272270 GCA_013396955.1 Regulus satrapa | reverse complement strand
GAAGGGAAGGGAAGGGAAGGGAAGGGAAGGGAAGGGAAGGGAAGGTTTCTCAAACTTTGCTGATGGAAAATCTGGAGAGAGCAGGGCCTAGCACGTGCCAGAGGAGCACCTACTGCCAGACAGGAATTCCGCAGACTAAGGGAATGATCAGTGAGCACATCTGGACCAAGAAATAACAAGACTCTGAGCATATGGAAGGCCTGGCATTGGTTTTATGTCTGAGAAATGCACCAACCTATCTTCAAGCAAGAATGCTGATGGGGAGACTTCAGAAGTATACCCAGGTGGTTATTCAACCACCTTGGAAAAAAGGCAAAAAGCAAAGAAAGACACGGTGGGGCTGCGTTGCAGTGGGAAAGGGTTTATCCCCGCTTCAGAGGGGATAAAAAAAAGCAGCAGACCATTATTTCCAAACAGAAGTCTAGCATTCACTAAAGAGTCTCCTGGTACAATATTATTGGAGATGAAGAAGTATTGATACAAAGATTGCAATGTGCATGAAGAATCACACTGGAAAAACAGTGCACCCTGTTGCTAAGCTGCGTTGCTAAGCTAAAAAGTCAAGGAAAAATGTTTCACTCGGACCATTCAAAATACAATTTTTCCTAGTTCCTAATACAATGCAAAAATAAGAAGCGTCATTTTTGATCCATCACAGTATTGTGTTTGAACAGAAGTGTGATTCTTTACTTTGCTGTTGTCCTTAAAACTTTTACAAACAACTGTTCTTTTAAAAAATGCCATTTTAAACCTAGAATTTTAAATTTTCTTTGAAAAGTGTCAGTTAAAGATCTGGTATCTACAAATCAAAACTCTTCAGAAGTGTGATTTTTCTTTTTTATTATTCTTTATTTGTTTTTTGGCTGACACAGAATAATTTCATTTAAATTTGCATTTAATTTTTGTCCCTGTGGAATAATTTTTTGGCATTGAACTTACTATATCCTGAGAAAAATTCAGCTAACAAGTAAGGGAAAGGAAGAAGGGAAGCACTAATGAATGGGAAAGCAAGAGCTGAGAGATTACTGACACAGTGCCTCCCGTTCTGCTTTTAGCAGCTGTTTTGCTTAATATTTTCATAAATTACCTTGACATAGAAAATAAGAATGTGTTAAAACATCATACCAGTAAGAAGTAGGGATGCATTGCCACTAAAGGCTGGGACGTGTTATACAAAGGGTCAGTTGTCCTTGGGTCTACAATAGGAAATGTGAAATTTAGTATTATCCTAAATTTCAACGTGTGCAGCAATACTTTCAGTGTCAGGGGTTTAAAGATCAAGAACAATTTATTTTCTGAACAGGACCTCACTGATTGAAAAGAACTGAACAAGAGAAATGATCCAGTCTACGTAGGATTAGTGTCGCCACTCACGCAATAGAGCCACCAAAAATGGCAAATGTAATCCTAGGCCAAATAAGGGAAGAATTTCCAGCAGTATTAAGGAAATATCAATGCCATCACACAAAGCCTCCTCTCCATGTAACTTCACCTGAAGTTACTGATGTCATACAGCTCTGGTCATCTTTGCAGCAGAAAAGACAAATTTAGGTCGGAGCCGATGGAAAGCAGGGATTTGGGGGATGAAGGGACTCCGGAGCCTGCCTGGCAGCAGGGGAGCTGAAGCCTGCTGAGTTACTCTATTAAACAGAAGGCTGAGGGAAGATGTAGCTCCTGCCTGTAAATATGGTAGGAGGATAAATGCAGGAGAAAAAGCAGGTATTATCATTAAAGATCTTACATAAATGGACAGAAATAGATGATCAGTGATGTGGAGAGAAGCTAAAAGAAGCCCATCAAAGAAAGTGATCCAATGGGAAAGAGAAAGGCCAAACCTCAGGCTACTTCTAAGCTTGCTAAGCTTACAGAAAGAATGAAATTACATGATGCTGGAGACAATGCAAGATAGGGAGCCAGACTATCCTTTCCCGTCCTGTACTTTTTAATCTATGCCAATATAAGAAACATCTTACTGGCTTTTTCTTTATTCTGTTCTCATCTTGTTTTCTGCAGCCATCATGGACACAGAGAAGGAGGTGAAACAGTACTGCTTGATACAAGTGGCCAGCCACAGCTATCCAGTGAAACTCAGATGACAGACCTCCAGAGCTACTAGTGAACAGTTCACAACCACTCTGAAAAGGATAAAACACTGGTAGAGGAAAAAACAGACAGCAAGCCCATTAGAAGTGTATCTGTGGTCTCCCTGAAAACACTGTAGGAGTACAAAAGGGAGCCAGGTTAGTGTGTACCATCGCACATTGCAGAATACTCACTCAGCATACAAGGTGGATGTTTGAAATCAGTGTCCCAGCCACAAGAGTCCACTCACAAAATCGCAGGATTTTACTTCACAGGAAGTTAGACCATTTCCTTTTCTGATGAGGTTAAGAAAACAGCAAAAAGAGCCTGCTGTCTTCCTTTAAGTACAAAACTGGGATTTGGCCAGTTTCCAATACAATTGTGTAATGCTGAGATTCAAATGACTACCAAGCTGACTGACTGTGTCCTCACTGTCTGGAAACCACTGGTTTGTGCTTACAGAAACATCTGCTTTTCTTTTCTCAGNCTGTCTGGAAACCACTGGTTTGTGCTTGCTTTTCTTTTCTCAAGTAACAGGCAACACCAGCAGCTGAATTGTGATTTACTGCTACATCTTATACATTCTTGTTGTCCACCCATGCAGTGAGGGGTACCAGAAAGATATCTGGGCAACACACCATAATTTTATACCCATTGAATAAAATTCTAAATAATGGGGGGAAAAGTGTTAGGTAATAGAGAATCAATTGTTATCTATGCTGAAAAGACCAATCCCTCTCCTGCCATGCAGGAATTCTAGGAAGCTTTGGGTTACACTGGAGGTGGGTGAGTGTCTGCCTTCTCTCCATTTGCATCTCTGGGACAGGCTCAAAAATAGCTTCACACATTTATGTGGAGTTGCACTTTTGCACAAACGTGTGAAAGAAATGCTCCTTGGGCACCACCAGGGAATGATCAGATGACTCCAGGGCTAAATACTCTCACAGCTTTTCCCTTTCAAGAACAATCTGTTGCACAGCCTCTGTCTCCTCTGCAAGGAGTGCTAGAACTGGTGGCTCTCCCTAGTTTTGGCTAGCAAGGGATTTATCACAGGCACGGAGCTCTCACGTCGGGCCCAGCCACCTGGTGTAACCAAGATCATGGCCGGGCCATGCAGCACAAGAGGGGCTGTGCCACTGACGGGCTGCTAGCCAGTGCTCCATTCCCAGCACCTCCTGGGCTGCCATCTGTGGTGATGGTGGAGCAGCAGCACAGGCCAGGTCTGGGGATCTGAGTGACTGCACAGGAGCAGCTGACACACAGTGCCACGCAGGGCTGTGGGGTCTCACAGCCTGCAGCACAGTTTCCTCTGTGCTAGCTGTGGGAGAGCAGAGCGTTTGACAGAAAACCTCCCCAGAACAGCTCTGGCATTTCTGCTGTCACACTGGTCCTGGCATGACATCAACTCTGTATGCTGGCTCCCAGCACAGCCCAGCATCAGCTCTCTCGAACCCAGCAGTTTCCCAGTAAGTGATAAGATCCTGCTCTTTAAAATCCGAGATAAAACACACATGTAAGTGAAACACACACCACATAAAGATGCTGCAGAAGAATAAACAGACAAGATGACAGAGGAATGGATGATTAAGGGTGAAATGACTGAATACCTGGCATAATCTCCACAGCAAAACTGGGCAAGAGATCAGCAAGCAGCCCTGTCCTGCCTAGAAAAGACAGAAGGAGGAGAAGAAGGAGAGAGGTTATTGCAAGAAAAATACACTCCCCAGCCCCTGCCTTAGCCTCCAGCTCCCTTCCTCATCAGCCCACTTGCACTCTGTGTTATGTGAATTCCTATCAACCACAGATGTCATTCTGCTCGATCCCTGGTGTCTGCCTCTGCACTTCTGTCATTTCTGTGTCCTTGCATTTTATCTTTATCAGCAGAGCTGAGGGGAAAAGAATCCGGAACAGAACTTCTCCAAGCTAGGCACAAAATGACAAGAAAAAGGAGTCTCTTTAGCATGGTTACATGGTAACATCTTTCTGGACTTAGGCTCTACACATGCAAAAGCTCCTAGAAATGCACAACAGCCTTTAAACAGAAGGACACAATTCATTTTTGTAACCTATTGATGTAATTTCTACAGATATGAAACAACTTGAAGCCAAGGCTATTGATAAATCAGCCATCTGCTTCCAAAACCCGTGGACGCTGCGCTCCACTTGGGGCTCTGTGAGTGTGCCAACAATTCCAGGAAAGGAGCCTTGAAGGAATGCTGTGCATATATGCTAATTATTTGGAGATGCACGAGCATCTTGGTAAGACTGCATGACAAAGGCCAACTCCCACTGCAAGCAAACCAGCCAGGGAAGGATTAGTGTAGAAATTTGTGGAATTGCTTTGCAAAAGAAAAAGGAAACTCAACTTCAAATGTATCATTTACAAGCAAATACAAACAAAAAAACTCCAAGCCCAAAGGCAGTTTGATGCCTGTTTGTTTTGGCACAGAATGTCAGGGATATTTCCAGTACACAGCAAACATCCTGCACAGTACTCAGCTGTAAATTACATACACCTGTGCATTGGCAGAACAGCCCTAAGCGCAGCTGTGCTGTGAACTCTTCCAAAGAGCCCCAGAACCAAGCTGGGATATTTAAAGACATGCATACAGTAGGAGAGCTGAACCCTGAAGAGAGACACACATTGTGGGCATAACAGCAGGAGCAGCTACGGGCAAGCCAATGCAAAAGTGGTAGAAAGCTACCTTTAACCTCCCCACATGCCCTCCAGGTCCTGCACTACGCAGCACTCAGACACAGTGATGAACTGGATCCCAAGTTCCTCAGTCTCTAGTCTGTCCTTGAAGGTTCTTACAATCAAATTCCCACCATCCATTTTTTCTCAGTGCTTCAGCAGAGACTCTGTAGAGATCAAAAATCCACAAGGAAGCCTGCTGGAGTCATAACGAATATCCTGTGACTTCAGGCAGTGCTTTGCAGCCAGTTGCAACTCATCAAAGCTGACTAGTACTCACAGGAACACCCGTCCTGATGATGTGGTCCCAAACCCTTAGCAAAAGATAGCATGGTGATGCTTCACATAATTGCTCCCCATTTACTACTCTGAGGGAGGACTCCTGTCACCAGTGTGCTGCAACACTTTCATCTACATTTACAAAGAGCTTCATTACATTCTTTGCATCCATTTTCTGGAAGGATCAAGTGTCCAAACAGCTCACAACTAGCATGTTATGTTCCACGTGCATATTAAATATATTCCTTACTTTGATAAAACAGTACGCAATTCTTTTGCAGGCCTCTGTGTGCATATGTGGACAGCACCCACGTGAACCACATGCATGCAGAATATGGGCAGACATGAGCATGTAGCTCCCCTCCCATGTGTTATTACCTCTGCACAAGCTCACATGCAGCCCTAGCGTGAGAGCAATGCCACCGGATGAAAAATTTGGGGAGGTACATAGCTAATTTAGGCCTTCTCTTTGTGGTAAAAAAGGCAATGAAATGACGCCTTGAAACAGCAGAAACTCCTTCTCAAATGGTCATTCAGCTGCTTTATTTTGAACCTACCTGGAGAGCCTTGAACCCTGCTAGTGCTGGGTACCTTCTAAGCTCTAAGAGGACTGTCCAACAGGGAAAAGCATCCCTTTAGCAACCCTAATAAAACAGTGCCTGAGAACTTGGGAAATACAAAGACAACTAAAGCAGCTCCTCTGCGCTACCCACGAGCAGCCAGTATTTCCCTGCTTGTGCAGCCTCACTTGGCTTGTCAGAGCGTCTGCCTGGGGAATTTGCATCCCTGCCCTACCAATGGGACTCACACAGGCCTGGAGGCCCCAGAGCCCCAGCAGGTATGCACAAAGCCTGGAAAGACCCAAGACAGCAGCAAATCCCACCACAGCTCCACCTGAACTCTGCCTGCCTCACCCAGCCAAGCTGACAGCCAGCAAGCACAATGACGACTCCTGGACTGCTGTGCCCACAGCACCGTTCCACAGCTCAGCCCCCTCTCCGCCCTATCAGGCTGGATAAATACCCTGATTAACCCTTCCCCATACCTTTCCTTCAGGGCACCCAACAGGCTGCTGCCCTGGCAATGGGAGGCACCCACTACTGTCCCTCACTGAAGGCGAGGTACTTTCCCCTCTCTGCTGCTGCTGCCAGCAACAAGTGGAACGAAACCTCTGTCCTGCCAGTGGGCACAGGGACACAGGGACAGGGCGGCTCGGAGGGCAGGGTAGCACTGCCACTGGCTCTCACCTGCTCTCTGCAAGCCTAAGCCACACATGGGCACAGCCCAGAGCCAGGTGGTGACCACGGAGGGCAGGACGTCCTTTTGGACCCATGGGTGTAACAGCAGCCCCCGTGGCCAGCACCCACCCATCTCTCCATGCCTAGGATGCTCCTTCCATGGGCTTCAAGCTCACCTCCATCTCTCGTTTTTTTGGGTTCTTTTCAAGGAAATTTTAAAGTGGATGCTGGGGCTAGATAGCAATTGTTGGGGAAGAAACAATTCAGTAAAACATGCTGCCAAGAGACCATCTGGCCACACCACTCTGCCCGCCTGAGAAACGGCTGCAGGCACTCCAAGCCATGGCTGGGCACTGTGGCTGTGCCCCCACCCGCAAGAGCTTCGTGTCCTCTGTACAAGCTCTCACCACCGAGGGGATAGAGGGAATAGACAATGGCCCCGTTTTCCAGGGTTGTCCCGGGTGACTATGTCAGAGCTAGGAGCTTGTCCTCATTCTGCAAGGATCTGGGACATGTGCCATCTCTATTTCCACCATGCTGCTGAAGGGTTTTACCTGCCCATAGTGGCCTCTCATCAGGCACCTCACATGCCCCAGGCCCCAGCCAGCCTCAAAATGCAACGGAGCTCACAAGTCCCCCATCTGCATTGGCAGAGCACAGGAGGAAGGATGGGAGAGGAAAAGCTGAGGGATGCAGAGCGGCTCCAAGAGGTGCAGACACACAGCAGAGGCGAGCGAGGACAGGAGTTAATACACAGGAGGCAGGCAGGCGACAGAGCAGTGAGCAAACAGCAGCAGAGCAGGGAGGACCTGGAGTCAAGCACACAATTAGCAGAGAGTCTGCAGAAAAGAGACACAAAAGTAATTAGGGTAAGTGGTGCAGCTGAAAAGAAATGATGGCTTGAATAAAGTAGGCGCAGGTGCAGCCAGAAACATGGCAATTGGGTAAATATGGGAACGTGATAAATACTGGCAATCGCATAAATGTGATAAATATTGGGTAACTATGGCAGTAACTGAACTGTTTTCCTGTTTGAAGGCTGCTTCCACAGCCCAACCTGCTGCAGTGGGATCACAGGAGGCAGCAACTACAGAGGGAATTATTTCCTTCCCAGTGGTAGAAAACTTTGCCAAGCCATGCCACAGCAAGAGGTCCCTGGCAAGGGACACTGCCCTGAGGAAAGGCTGGAAAGCACAGGAGAGGAAGTGTGGCCCTTGTAAATAAGACACTTTTCCAAGGCAGCTGCTGTGAGATTTATTGGGGGAGCACGGCTCTGCAATGAGTTCCTCTGTGCTCCCTCTGCTTGGAGTAAACTTTATCCTTTCTTCCCATCCTTCTCTTCAATTGGACGAAGAAACGGCAGCAGCCCCTTTTGGAGATCAAAGTTTTAGCAGGCAACAAAGACCTCCAAGGAGGCTGTTGCCATGGCTACCTCAGTACCCGCAGTCTTCTAATCACACCAGTCTCCTTTGTGAGCAGCCTGTGGCTGTCTTGGGCAAATAAGGAGGAAAACAGGGGTAAAAAACCCTGGCAACAAGTAGTACTTCTAATTGGTATAAAGTAAATAACCAGGAGTAGGCTGGGCTAGGACAAGGGGGACTGGAAGCAGGTTACAAAGGCAGCAGCACAGCGGTCACATCAACACTTTTCCAGGATTTTTAAGAGGAAGCGTGCCAATCACTTCCTTTGCCTGCTGGCACTACCTGTGGTCACAGCTCAAGGTCTGTGAGCCCTCTCTGTGGAGCTGCTCACAGACATTTTCCGAGCTGCAATATGGGCTAACAGATCCCCAACACAAGGCCAGCAGCACAACCCTGCCAACTCCTGTGACCAAGCACTGGTTCGGATGCTACTGGCAGCTTTTCAGCGAATCAGAGCAAAATCCTAAAACCAACATCATGTAAGGGAGAATTCTGCCAAGAACGTTCCAATCTTCAAAATCATGTCAAATTTTATTATACAGTCTCTCCTGGCATAGAAGAGACTCCAAACCTGGCTATATTTATACCAGCTATTGAGTCACTGCTGAGTAAGAACTGTCTTATTAGCATTTCACACCATACACACATATCCCAGTGGAGATTAATCTTCACTGTAAGTCAACACATCTCTATTAGTACATTAATGACTGTACAATATGCTGTGTGTATATGTATCTACATTCTTTACTTCACATCCTTTACTACTTTTCCTATGAGTGTGAGACTTTTTAAATTTTGGATTTAGCCTATATGGATACTGGCTGGTAATATAAGCTGCAGAAGATGTCAGTTTACCAATGTTAGTTGCCAGCTGTCTCCAGAAATTAACACAAGCTTCAAATGATAATTGTTGTTACTTAAAGCATAACAATGGGAGAAGCTTCAGTTTCCAAAAGATTTACTTGGGCCCCAATTTCAGGCCTGTCAGACTGACCTTGGCGGAACAGATGATCTTGAGTGTGACCACACAGCACATACAGGACAACCAGAGGGACTCAGCACGAGTTTAGGAAAGGCAAGTCCTCTTTGACTAAGCTGATCTCCTTTTATCACCAGGTGACGCGCCTGGAAGATGACGGAAAGACTGCGGATGTGTCTTCCTGGACTTAATCAAGTCTTTGTGAGTGTCTCCCACAGCATTTTCCTGGAGAAACTGGCAGTGCCACAGACTGGGGGAGAGTGGCTGGAGAACTGTGCAGTGAAAGGTGGAAGAGGACCTGGGGTGCTGGTCAACAGCAGCTGAACGTCAGCCAGAGTGTGCCCAGGTGGGCAAGGAGGTCAGTGCCATCCTGGTTTGGATCAGGAACAGTGCGGCCAGCAGGCCTAGGGCAGTGATTTTCCTCCTGTACTTAGCACCAGTGAGGCCCCTCAGGTCCTGTGTTTGTGTCTGGGCCCTTCACGCTGAGAAAGGCGGGGCTGGAGTCCAGACAAGCGAACGGAGCTGGGGAAGGATCTGGAGTGCAAGTCTGATGAGGAGGGCCTGAGGGTGTTTAACCCAGAGAAAAGGAGGCTCAGCAGGAATCTTATCACTCTCTAGGACTGCCTGAAAGGAGGGTGTGGAAAGATGGGCTGACCTCTTCTCCCAGGGAAGAAGAGATAGGATGAGAGGAAGCAGCCTCAAGCTGTGCCAGGGCAGTTTCAGGTTGGACATCAGGAACAATTTTGTCACTGAAACACTGGAATGGGCTCCACCATGGGAAGTGGTGAAGTCATCGTCCCGGGAAGTGTTCAAGAAACAACTGCATGTGGCACTTAGTGCTATGGTTTAGTTGAGATGGTGGTTTTCAAACAAAGGTTCAACTCAGTGATCTTGGAGGACTTCTCCAAACTTAATGCCTCTTTGATTCTGTGATTAACCATAAAATAATATTTCACTGATAAACAGTTTATGTAATATTAGCTGCTGAATTGGATGGAAAAGAAAGCCAGCCATATCTGTCTAGCAAAGCACACAGATCCCTACCCAATGTGTCAAAGCAACAGCTGGGATTAGTGGAGTACTTTCTGGCCTCTTCCAGAAACTTGACAGGTCCTTGGGAGTGGAGCCACTGTTTTGTGAAGCATGTCTAAGCTATGTAAAATCTCAGAATGCAAACATCATCGAGCTTGCACGGATCTATGCTTCCAGGGTGCCCAGCAGTGCTGAGCTGTATGTACAGGCACTGCTCTGCAGCTGTTCCAGCTTGGGAAGGGAGCAGTGTTGCAGCTTCCAAAGGTCCCTGCACCTGGTTAGTAAATTCTGGCTCTTGGGAAGGCTTATTGGGTTGTGTACAATGAAGCCAGAGTGACTAGCTGATGTGAGCTGGTGACCCAAAGCTAGGATGACACTGACACTGCACTGTACTTCTGGTTGGAAGGTTACTCCAGGCATGCTGCATCCCTGCACTGGTACATGCGCAGTTCCCTTCAGAAAGGCTGCAATGAATTACCTTACTGAAGCCCACTGACATTCTCATATAAAAGCAATACACAGGGGCTACAAATAACAGTAGGATTAATAGTACTGTCTGTCTTTCAAGAAGCAGGACATTAGCTGCCAGCTATTACAACAGAAATGTAAACTTTCTTCCATTTAGGATTCAGCCTTTTGGATTCAATTACATTAAAAAGTTTTTAAAATAAAATGTATAAAGTTGCAAGCCCAGCTGTAATGTCAGCAAAGGTTCTCCTCTTCTAATAAAACATGAGTGCAGGGAGTATCACTCGATTCCTGCCATGGTACTGTGAAGCTCTGGACTAGTCTGCAGCAGAAGCAGAGTTCATATAGTCTCCAGCAGGCTACATCCTGTTTGGAGATTCCAAATGCCATCAAAATGCACATATATCACAGAAGCACAGAATCGTTTAGGTTGGAAAAGACCTCTGAGATCATCGAGTCCAACCTGTGACCAAACACCACCTGACCATGGCACTGAGTGCCACATAGAGTCTTTCTTTAAACACTACAGTGATTTCAACACCTCCCTTGGCTGCCCATTCCATAACCAATCCTTCTAGGAAGAAATTCCTTTTGATGTTCCACCTGAACCCCCCTGGCACACCTAGAGGATGAGCCTCTACCTTGCTACAACCTCCTTTCAGACAGCTACAGAGAGTAATAAGGACTAAAGAATTTTTTTTAAACATAATAAATGTGTAGAAGTATTTTTTAAATTTTAATTCTCTCCCTACTCTACAGGAGGATGCTTACCAGTCATTCTCCTGTGTTTCTGAGGCAGAGGTTGCTACCTCTCTTCCCTCACCTGCACTGATTCCCTTAGAGAGGGTAAAGACTAAGCAAAAGATACTGAACTGTCTTTTCAGTAAAGTCCATAATAAGCACATGCCTAACATCAGGTATGCTTTATAAATTCTAGCAGCTTTGTTGAGCACAAATGGATATAAATAAATGCTTGTATGTTTTTCTGAAATAAGCGTGACAGGAGGACAACACATGGGACTCTCTGATGCTACCCAGAGCTGACCAGCAGCTCTGTGTGTCAGTATGACACATCCAGGTAACAAAACCCAACATGCAATCCCATCATGACCTAGGCTCCCTGGCTACTCAAGAGATCACTGCAGGTCTCTGTGATTGCTTTCCTAAGGANAAAAAAAAAAAAAGTACTGTCATTTGCCCAAGTTTTGGATTTTGCTCTAAGTGATGATAAAGAGCCTTTTGATCCATTTTTCATTGTATGATTTACTGTATAAAAGCAAGACCCTCCACTTTTAGCTAAACAGACTTCCATTAATTTATTGATGCTATTAGTATGATATCTATCATTTCTGCCTCTCAGTCCTTTAATGGCTTCAACGTGATATTAAACTGCCTGGCATTAATATGAAACCACTAGAAGGGATATTTTCCTTTTCCCTTCTGATTTTTCTGTCACCCCAAGGATAATGTGAGTGGGTAGAACCTCTGCTCTATTCAAAATTCTAATTTATGCTGAAATCATGCAGCAACTCCAAAATAAGCAATGTAAATTGTATCTGAGAGACCACTGTCAGCAGGGAGCAAAGAGCAATGTGCTTTGGGAATTGCAGCATCTCTAACACACTATCCCTCTGCTGCTCCAACCTCTCTAACAGGGAATCTGGGTTCTACCCAAAAAGCAGCAGAACAGCAAACAAAACCCTTTTACCACATGTCCCCTAGGACTGTAGAATTGCTACAACCTACATCTGTATTCAGTGTCTCCCTCCAAGCAGTGGGATGGAACAAAAAATACCTCAGAATATGCAGAATATTAAATGGTTTCATCACTGGTTGCTTGATCCTTTAGCCATAAATAGGGAGAGACAAAGGAAAACAAAGAAAAATAACAGCAAAGGTGGAAGGAAAAGAAATAGGTGGGAAGGGGAAGAGAGGGAAGAAGGAAAACAGGAAGGTAACCCTGGATTTGCACCAAAAGCTGGAATGTTGCCTCTACCCAGGAAAAGCAAGCTGCCTAACAGCATGAGGCAGAAGTAAGCCCACGACAAGTCTGCTTTCATGCTGCTGCCAAACTTGGCAGAGAGCTGCATGAAGTGCAAGGTCAGAGAGCCAGAGGCTGAACAGATAATCAGACGTGGTCAAGGGTGATGCAGCCTAAGCTACGTGTGTCCCCCAACATAACCACAGTGAATTGGGGAAGACATCAAGCCAGCTTTAGAGGAAGGGATTTCTGTGTCTTCTCCCCACAGTTTTCTGTACACACTGAAAAACCAATTCTTCCTGTTACCATGGTACTATTTCATTACTAGTGTCTGAGCACAGTTGTAGATTCACAAGAGGAAGATGCCAAACCCTAGACAGGAAGGTGAAGAAGGGATAAAAATTCAGCAGCTCATCACTGCACAGACACAGGACCTCAGGAGGGGACTTTAATAGCTACCACTGCAGCCTAGCAGATATAACCTTGCAGCCTAGCAGATATAACCTCACTTGAACTCACACAGGTCGGTCCTGGGCCTGTCGCTAAGTGGCAGATGATACAGTCACACTGTGTGGATTTACACAGGCGTGTGATACTGTTTTCTGGAGTGACCAGACTGACCTTCTGCTTTCTGACTTTCCACTCCAACCGTCCATTGTTTGACTGACATTAAAGGGTCACGGTGAGGAGAGGCAATGGCACCATGACAGCCACTTACCCGTGCAGTCTGGTTTACTTGGTGATGATAACTACAGCTCCAAATATAAATACCAATTAAACTCTGACCTTTGGCATAAGATCAAGGGAACTCTTGACAGACGTGTTCTATTCCACATCCCCACAGATCATCTACATTCCATCAACCCAAGCTTTTTAATATTTCCATCACAGAAGGCACAGATCTGTACACACAAGAGCCATGGTGAGGTCCTAAGGTAAGCTGGGAAAAACGGAGCGTACTCTCCTGGGGCATGTAGGGTTGAAGTACTACAGCTAGCTCCAGACACGTCAACAGAAGTCCATGAAAGGCCCATTCCACTCTGCTTTTCTGATCTAGCTGGAATGGGTGCTTTTCTGGCCTTTACAGTGAGCTGCATCATGTAAGCCAGCACTGAAAGCATAGCCTGCAAATAGGGAAGAAACTGATCCTGCTCAGCACACTGCTCAAGGGAGCTTAACAGAAACAGCCAAGCACACACACCCCAGAGAGGGTAGGTCCTGTTAAAGGCACCACCAGCTCAGACCTGATTATGATGACTGTGAAAGTGCACCTCTTACTGAACAAGTGTTATTAGGCATACAGAAAAATCTCCAAAACTGACACATTTAACACAGTGCTTCTCCACATCCTCACAGGTCAGAAGACTGGGATGAGGACTGCAAAAATCACCAGATCCGATGTCTTCTGGGTGTCTGCTGTTAAAAGACTCTGTCTCAAGTGCTCATTTTGCTGCAAGTTTTTTGTTTTATCCCTTAAAAACAGGGGTTCTGCCTTTCCATAGCCCCACACTTTCTGCAGTCATTTACGCCTGTGTAAAGTGTGAGCAGTGTGGGTGTAAACACTATTCTGGTTTGGTAGCATTTGCCACCCACTTTGCCTAGGTGTGAATGACTGCACAAGGTGCAAGGCAATGGTGACACTGCTGCAGGGACTATTTTACATAGCTCCTACACCCATAGTAATACAGTGCATGGGGATGGAGAGACAGTGAAAGAGCAGGAGGAAAGATGCATCAGGTATCTGCTGAAAAAGCAGCCTGACCAGTCTGACCAAAAAAGAGGCCTCACCAAGCACAAGCAGCTCCACTGATTCTTCATTCTTGCCCTCCACATCATCTGGTGTGATAATAAGGCAATAATAAAGGCCACTGTCTCCCCACATCAACTTTCCGATCTGCAGATCTGCATCTGGAAGGCAAAAAAGAAAAGTCAGGTTTTCCCTCCAACACTTAGAGGAAGAATGGAGTGTTGAATGCACTGGGTCCATCTCAGTGTCCAAATCCATTTCATTTCCTTCCTAAGAAGAAGGGTTAACTTTATCCAGAATCTCACAGTATTCAGGAAAAAGCCACAGGTTAGGACTTCTAGCCGTAGGTGAGAAGACAGAGCTGCTACAGAGGCAGCTCACCCTGCAAGTGCCAATGAAGGGGTCACTAATGTCTCTCTCTGTCCTTCCTGTCACCTAAGGCTGGGGTCCCAAAGCTATTCATGTCATGAAAGAAGGGCTTAGACCATGTCTATTCTAGAGCACCTCAGCCATTTGCAGCCATTTACACAAAGGAAAACACTCCCTCTTGTGAGCCTGATCATATGCTCTCCACACCAAGGAGTCTCTACCTCTGGCTAGGTGGTGTCCCCAGTCAATCAGACACCTTGTACTTTTAAAAGACAAGGTCTCTCTCACAGCTTTCCAGACAAAAATGTTTAAGGACCCTACCATTCTCCATCTCCACCAAACCTGATTCACGCCAGGGAAATCTCTTCCTTTCGCTCTGCCCAAGGCTATTTGGGTTTAGGCTCATGACCGGGTAAGCTGGTGAAGTCCATGGCTGAGCAAACATGAGATGTAGGATAATCTTGGTATTTCAGAATTAGAAAAGCGGCAGTGGCATTTGCAAGGAAGAAAAACCTACCCTGCAGAGGCTGAATGTATCTCTCTTGCTGCCACCCCTTTGATAAGGAAAATCTATATATACAGCAATATGCAGAAGTCAGGAATAAAAAGCCTCCACTTAATGGAAGGGAAGAAAGGATACTGTATCTGAATTGAAGACCTGTGAGGAGCAAATTGAAGGGAAGTCCCAAAGAAAATTACCTTTGGGTCTAGGATTGGTTGGCTGAATCCTAAATGTCTGACATACAACAGCTCCCTTCCCACAGCCTTTTCTGAGAGAGTCAACTGAAAAATTACTGCCAGCCTCCAGTATCCCAAATTGCTAAGGGACATTCCAGCCCCCCCAAGCATCACTGGGGTAGGAGAGTTACCGTGGACAATGCTGACGTCTCTTTCCTTATAGAAGTCTCCTATGGTGATGGCAGATCCCTGTTTGGAGGCCACGACACGGACTGTTCTCCTGCTGTCCACACAGTCCAGGTAGGGATCCCAGTCCAGGTTCCTCTTGCTCATTGTTTGCAAACCAGAAGTCACCATACCCAGAGCTTCTCCCATCCGGTCCTGGCAGTAGGATTTGTACCTCCACTGTACCACAGCTGGTTGGGTAGAAGAAGTAGAGAAATGGCAGCGAAGCAGAGCAGGCTGAAATAACATGGCCACCTTCTTCTTCTCAGGCACGGTGACCTGCACTCCTTCCACCTCAGCTAGAAGACAAAAACCCGAGTATCATATGCCTTGACACGGCTTGAAGAGGGAGCTACTGCATTTTATCACAGCATCATTCTCCCCACATACATAAAATTGTCGATCTGTTTCAGGCGCTAGGGCACGACACTCCTCAATGTATGTAAGCACAGGTGCTGGCAGCATATAAAAGTTTGCTTTCTCGTAGCTTACAAAGAAAAACACAGTATGACGGGGCTGAAGGCTCAAATGTGGCATCCTTGTGCTGTAGAAGCTTAACAAAATGGTGTGATGATTCACAGCTTCTGTGGCAGGTTCAGACATAAGGAAGAGGTATTTTAGGGATGGCCATGCTCCACTTGTACAGCAGGTCAGCCAAGGGGGCAGATCCTGAGCTCCCTACAACCCCACTGCAGAATAAGTTACTTCCCTCCCCATTTCAGTGGCATCACACCTCCTCTATACAAGTCAGGCAACACACAGTGCCTAGACCAGCACATTCTGCACTGGTGCCCAGTTAGTGCTGCCAGCTCTGCCAAACTCCAGAGATGCAAGAAGGAGTGGATCCAAATCACAGAGCTCTTCCCAGGGCTGGCAAATAGCACTGAGAGAAATTGCTCCATGTGGGAGGTGTGGAGAAGAAGGGCCCAAACTCTCAAGTTGTTCATATTCCCAGGGAGGAAAGGGCTCTCACCATGTAATGTTTATCTAGCAGCTGACAGGAGAGCTGCAGCCTGGACCTGGTGCAGTAAGGCCCCAGAGAAGATTCAGGGGACTGCTGCTACTCCCATGTGTAGCTGAAGGAGAGTCAGTGAGCAACGTCAGCCCTGGGGAGGCTGAGGCACTCTATCCACCCACAGGGATATGACCAAAACTCCCCTGCATGCCCTTCATTGCTCCCCTCCTTGTGCTGCAAGCAGCAATGTCTGAGAGCACTGACACAACACTGGAAAAAGGAAATCAGGTTCAGTACGGAAAATGTTGGTGCTACTCACCCAGAGCAGGTGGAAAAGGGGGAACACACAGAGAAACAGGGAAAAAGAGGAAATACAAGGAAACATTCAAGACAACAAAGCAGAAGAGAAAGTCTACACAACATCTGGAGAAAGGACTGGTGGACCTGGGGAAGCTTTAGTGAGGAATGAAAAGACTGAGGACAAAGAAAGACTTCCTGATATCAAGAAGCAGTAGAAGAGAAGGGAAAATGCAAGAAAGAAGAAAAAAAGTGTGAGGATAAAGTATCAGAGCAAATGTAAGAAGCAGAAGGATAAGCAGGATGACAATCGGGAAGCTTGCATTCAGTTGGAAGAAGCTGGAGAAAGTGTCTCAGTCCAGGTCAAAGTAAGTACAAATGGCTGCAGTCAGGTTGCAGGAGATTCAGAAAGGATATAGAGAAGAGAGGAAATGGAGTCAGCAAAAATAACTCACCCACTCCAGAAAACAGAGATGAAACTGAGATGGAAATTGGCAAAAGAAAGTGAAATGACAGGAGATATCTTTAGAATAGGAGAGAAAAAAGGCATAGACTAAAGCACTGGAGCTTGAAGCAGACAGAAAGCAATAAATGCATCAACTGTATAACAACAGCAGGCATGAAGAGACAAGGTCAAGCTGGAAACAGCTGCAGACCTGAAAAGCTAAAGCAAGCAGAGATTGCACAATCAGGATTCAGAACCAAAGGAAAGTGAAAAGGCTGGAAAGACAGTGAATATTAAATTCAACAAGTTACCACTGTCTGAACTGCAAAGCACAATGAAGTCTATAAATCCCAGCTGGAGAGGAAAACAGAGTATGGATAGATCCTAGGGAAAACCTTATTTCAGAGAGGCAAGACGGCCACTGATACTAAAAGAGTTACTGATCTAGGCAGGATTTGACCTTGGGGACAACTGTGTGAAGGCTTGTGGAGCACAAGGGTGCTCTGGGATTTGCATAGAATGCCATATTACGCACATAATGAATGCAGGACACCATGCACATTTGTGCTTGTGCCATGTGGAAGTTGCACAGAGGTTATCGGTTCTGCCAGAAGTGCCTGGACCCAAATCCAAACGCTGCAGCGTGGCTGTTCTCCAGTGTACCACCAAGCACAGCTGAGATCTCCCACAGGACGGGCAGGGGAATAAGGCAGCTCCCACACTTTCCCAAGTCACAGGCAAAGAGATTATTCAGGAGGTAGCAGCTGGAACCTTTCTGCCAGGTTTCCTTTACCCAGGGATCAAGCAGAGGGGCCATGTGGCACTGAGGGAATGCCAGCCGCTACTTGGTTCTCAAGGTGAACCAAGTGGTGACGTCTAATGCCCTCCACGCCAGAGATCCACGCTTTCTGGGTTGAATCTGAGTGCAAGACACACGAAGAACACCTTGAAAAACCAATGGGGTCATGTCAGACCTGTGTCTGGCAGCTCAAGGTCAGAGCCTGACCCCTGACCATGAGAGGCCAAAGCCAGCATGTGGCATGAGCTGATCAAGTGACTCATCATGTTACCTCAGCTCCAGGGATAAAACAGTGACAGGCTGAATATTTAAATCTTTCCCTTGTGAACCAAGTTTGCTGCTTAGTAAACACAGAGCTCTCTGCTAACCATGCGCCATAGCCCTCCTTCGCTGTTAATGAGATTAATGAGTTTGGCAAGCCAGGGACTGCTTTAATAAATGATTAGCTGAGCTTTAGCAAATTCTCATCTAACTTTCCCTACTCTACCCCCATGTGAATGCCTACATCAAGAAAAGAAATGCAGCTTTTGGGAAAATACAGGAATTATTCTTCTACCAAAAAGCGTTTTGGAGATGTGCAGAAAATTATCTGGCATCTTCTATATCCTATCCCAAGCTCTTTATTAACTTCTTAAGTATTATTTTCAGATTCTTTCCAGGAATAGCATTTAAGAACAACACAGTGCCGCAGATTAGGAGAGTGGAGCAAAAGGAAACCTGAGATCTATTTAAGTCAAATTATATATAATTATATATGGCTGAATTGGGAAATTACACACCTGTTATTTCCTCTGCCAGAAAAGAATTACTGGAATTGATTCATGTAGTATGTCACTGCTGTAACAGTGTCCACCAAAAAGGCCACCAGAATGTCTGAATGCCTGAAGACAAAACAGTGGCTTTATACTGATCAGTTATGTCCAGGCATGGGAAATATAGGACTTCCTCACCTTCAAGAAGAAACTGCTGACCTCAAAATGTAGTGTATCCATGACAAGAAAAGCTGCAGATGTATGACAGAACTCTGAGTTGTTAGAAGAGAAGAGAAGAGAAGAGAAGAGAAGAGAAGAGAAGAGAAGAGAAGAGAAGAGAAGAGAAGAGAAGAGAAGAGAAGAGAAGAGAAGAGAAGAGAAGAGAAGAAAAAAGTGAAATATGTAAAAAATTATGAGAAGCTTAATGACACCACCATGGTAGCTCTTTGTCCAGCTTAGTACAAACAAGACTAAAAAGAAACTGAATTGTGTTGTGCTATGTCTTGACTGATGCAGACAGAGTAAAATTAGCCCTTACTTCAAATCATCATGGAAATGCAATTCCTGCACTCTAGAGAAGGAACCTGTTCATTGTGAATTTCACAATGTTTCAAATGTCACAGGAAAACAATCTAGCTCCTGGGAGTCTCATGACTATGTGACTATTTTGCTTTCCTCTCCTCTTGCTCTCTTAAACCCAAAGAAAAAAGGTCTGAAAATATTAATCAATTGCATCTTGCAAAGACAGTTTTCTTTCTCTTAGAAAATAAAAAGAAACCATTGTTTTGTGTGTCTGTACAAATAAACACACACACACACACACACGCACACACACACACACACACACACACACACACACTCTCTCTCTCCAGGAGAAAGAGCTTACAAATGATCATATCACTTCCGATATATAACTGTAAGAGGTTTGTCTGTTTCAGCTGGCAATGTGCATTTGTCTCCTTGCTCTGATTCCTTCCCTGAGCTATCCTCAGATTATGCATTCAAACTATGCGATCAACACTCCACACAAGCTATCACTAATACATTTCACTGGTGATTAAAGAAAATTCCAGGAAGCGATTACAGAGGGGATATTTGTAAGGGCGGGTTTGAGCCTTGTGAGCCTGATCTTCCTAAGCGCCTTCCCCAGCGAGAGAGAAGGCAATTGAGAGGTGATCACTGAGGCTCTTGCTTTGCCAGAGAAGCCTATGCCTCCCTGAGATGATATGAATCCCAGGAAGATTCAACTTCACAGCCTCTAGGAATAGAATCGCAGAATGGTTTGGGTTGGAGGGGACCTTAAATATCATGTAGTTAGAATAAAACTGATCTGAAGCACCAAACCCTGGAAGTAACGGCAAAGCCAAATGCTGTAGCTCAGCGGAACATGTCTCAGGCTGCATCCTGTTGGAACACACAAGACTTGAGCCCAAGAAAAGGCAGCACACATTATTCTTCAGGTCACATGGGTCTTCCTATCTATGAATATATCTCATCTCTTTCTTTGCAATTATGTGGCTCACGCTACTGCTTGCCTAAGGTACTACAGTTGATTTTATGAAACTACAAAAATTGCATCCCCCGTTTTCGTGTACCTTTATTTACAGGAGTGGCAGTTGTGCACACAGGAGAATGGAAATCACTGGGTCCTGAACCAGGCACCTGAGGAAAACTACTCCTAGACTTTACCTCAGGGCTTTGGCAGAAAAGCCTCTGTTCACTGGTAAGAGATAGAGTAGCTTACACCACTTCCCAAATAAAATAAACTGTTGGGCAAAAGTATCATTGGTTTTGGCACCTTGGATACTATGCCTCATTTCCAAGTGCTCTCTCCCGGCTGCTGAACACTGACACACCACTCACACTTTCAAACGTGGATCAAGCTTGAATCAGGAAGGGCAAGATCTGGGCTTTGAGGCCAGGGGGTCAGAGATGATAAAGAGAGGTAAACAGATGAACAGAGAGCCAGTGAGATTGTATTGCACAGGTTCTTGCCTACTCATGTTGGATTAAATCCAGTCCATGCAATTTATTAGCAAAAGCCGTCCCCATCAGATTGTGTCGAGCGCTTATGGGAAATTAGTTGGATGTCTTAGTATGGTTCTTATCAGACCTGTGTTCTTAGCAACGTGACCTCTAATTGTCAACTTTTTTTGGAAGCAAGAAACGAATGCCTGAACAAGTCAGCTGCAGCTGAAGTAAAAGCATGGTTCTGTTTTTCACAGCTCCATAGCAAAAACAAAAATTTCAGCTCTCCAGCTACTCAACCTGGAAAGGAGAAAACCCAAAGCAGCTGCAGAAAAGCATGGCCTTGCACATCCAACACTTGTGGCACAGAACCTGAACAGAAAAACACACCATGCAGGGCGGCCCAGGCTGTGTAGAATGACTGCAGTAGACATTGGACCATTCCTTGCTCTTCCACATTCTCCCCGGTGCTCTCCCCGGGCACCCCCTGCTCCTCACTTCATTCTCTTGACCAGCTTCCCTGTGCTTGCTACACTCTCTTACCACACATGCACAAAAGTCACTCTGGATGCTCTCAGGTGAATTATCTCAGCTCTGGCCACCAGATCAAAGGCTCTCACCCTGCCTTACCACTGCCTGAAAGCAATTACAGTTGTCAGATGCGTCCTGATTTAGACTTGGGTCAGCATACCAGAAATTATTACCACACACGTCACTCATCAGAAGCCTGAGAACAAAGCAAAAGAAATGCAAAGAGTCCTTCCAAGCCTTGTAACACCAAGCCATAATCCCCATCCTTGGGATGGCATTGGGATTCCCACTGCTGCCACTCAAGGTGACCTCACAGGAACACAAAGTAAGAAAAACATGAGATTTCTTCTGTTATGCTGCTATGCTACTTATGCTCTGTGAAGCTAGGCAAGGGAATTCAGATGGACACTTTAAATCAAGACAAGTAAAGGAGAAAAAAAGAGTAAAAGAGTAAAAGAAAGAGTAAAAGGAAGGCATTTCCCTGCCTTCCCAAGAAGTGTGGTCAGCTGGCCAGAAACAGCACAGCACAACAGTGCTTCAGCACATCCCCTCTGCCTGCCCTCCTGAACTGAGGCTGGGAAAGAAGAGGTACAGCAACAGTATACAGGGAATGAATGCTATATTACTGGTGGAAAAGTCCTTATATCAGGAAAAAAAGACACCACTTTAACATGGACAGTCTTCTAATGGTAATTTTTCCAAGCTTAGTCCAAGTTGTGAGCCAGGAAAAATTTGATCTGCTTGTTCTGTATATAAATCTGAAGTTCAGTCTCCAGTGCAGCACTATGCTCTTGTTTTAAACGCATTAGAAAATACAGCATTAATAAGAAAATACTAAACACAAGGGGAAGATTCATTCCAGAATCAGGCTGCACTCAGTAATTTACAAGAACAGGCTTTACACAGGGACCAAGGATACTTGGTAAATTTTATCTTCTTATTATAGAATGAGAGCAGAGTCCCACACATATCTTAACCCATGTGACCTCACAGGAAGGAATAAAGAATGACCTGCTCTTCATCCATTTGCTGTTGTTATTAGAACATTCACTTTAGGCATGTGGGAGAGCAGGACAGGAGGGGGAGAAGCCAAACCAAATCCATTGTACCTTGCACAGGATTTTTTTTAATTGTCGTAAGAACTCACAATGTGCAAAACCAAACAAAAGATAAATGCAAGAGCCAAAAATTAAAGACAAACAAAGGACAGAGAGGAATTACTGCTGGGAGGAAAGGGGCTGAAAGTGCTGATTAGAAATTTCTCAGCCTACCTCGAAGAGGGAGGAGGGGAGGGAAGGGAATGAGAGCCTTCTCTTTCATGCTCCCTTTTGTCTCCCTGCTTCTTCTCCATTTTGCACTCTGTCCCCTGGCCCCTCCACCTCCCAACCCCCACTTCTCTTCCCCAGAGTGGAGTGTACCACTCTGGCTGGATTAGGGCTCCTTACCTTGGCGCAGACCTTTCATTCCTTTGCACAGCCACTGGGGAGAGGAAAATCTTGAATCCATGTTTGCTAGCCCCCTCTTCCTGTCCTGTGCACGCACACACGCGCGCACACACACACACACACACACTCACACCTTTGCTTATTTGCTTTCTCTCGGCTGTGGAAAAGGATGTCACCACCTGATTTATGGGCAGCAGGGGCTGGAGGAGAGCAGGCAAGCCCCGAGTGCCACCATCCCCACACACAGCTATGGATAACCTGTTGCCTGCCGGAAGGCTGTGCTGCCAGCCCTCCGCAGCACCAGCAGCACGCGGTCCTGTCTCAAAACCACAGGGCTAGAGGAAACGGGAAGGTCTTCCCACTGCACCGCAACCTCTCTCTGCAGTGACCCTGCATGCTCCAAACAGCGCTCGATGCCAGCAATCAGTGGAATAAGAAAAAGTGTCAACAGCCCAGTCTTTCAGCTTGATAAAAAAAGTCCTGATTAGCCTGACACGTCCCGATAAAGAAGTCCTTTAGAAAGAGGGAGGAATGTAATGCTGTCTTTAGCTACACCCTGTAGTCCTTTGCGGGTCCTTGGATGCTATTTATCAGCACATTACTATGGCTAGTAGGAAAGGAGGGGTAGGTGTGGGTGCGCCGGCGCTCCAGACCAACTCACTCAGTGGGCTACATTTGGAAGCAGCCAAATGGCAGGGAAGGAGGAAGGAAGAGAAGGGAGGGAGGATGAGCTGGAAGCTGCTGAAGCCCCAGATGAGGCCGTGAAACCTTGGAAGGGAGCAGTAGGCAGGCACCGGTGTTGAAGATGACTCAGAGTGAAAATGCAAGGAAAGGGGTGGGTGGGTGGTGGGAGAGAAGTGTTATGACTAAAAGCCGGATTTACTGCTTGTGAATCCTAAATCTGAATAGAAAGAGGGAAGAGGCTGAGGTCTTTTTTGTGGGATACATAGGTGACAGTGGGAAATATATGCCACTTAACCCAAGTGTGTTTCTTCTTTCAGCCTGTAACCAGCCTGCCTGGCTGTCATCCTGCTGCAGCTTTTCCTACAGCTTGCTGCTTCTGTCTGTGCCTGGCTGCTGCATCGTTTCACAGGAGGCAGATCTTGCCCCTGACCTCACACGGCTTTCTCTTTCCCTCTGGTTCCCAGCTACCCCGCCGCTCTCACCCTGCTGTAATCCCTTTCCTCTCCTTCCCTCGTTGCACAGCTCTCAAACCCAGCTGCTTTTCGGTTTGTCCCTGCCCTCTCCCCAATCACTGCTCGCCTCTGCGGCTCCTCTCCCCCTGCCCTGGGGGGGCCTTGCCCGACCTTTTCGGGAGCCGATGAGGC
>VWZN01019499.1:221055-248130 GCA_013396955.1 Regulus satrapa | reverse complement strand
CTCCGCTCCGCTCCTCCCCCGGGCCGGCTCCCGAGGCCGCCCCCGCCGCTGGCCGGGCTCGGGAAGGGAGGGGGACGCGCCCTCCCTCCGGCAAAGGCGCGTTTCGGCTGCCCGGTACCGCTCCTCAGCCTACGGGCACCCCGGCACGTCTCTCCGCAACTCCTGCCGCCCCCTGCATCCCCTCTCCTTGGCGGGGGGGTTCTTACAACTTCTCTAGTGAGAGCTTCGAAACGTCCCCGCCGATCATCTGTCCTCCCCGAATTAGCCAAATGTATACCATGGGAAATGAGCGAAGATGATTCCTGTTCTAAATTTCCCCGGGGTTTCCACTTCCAGCATCGGCACAGCAACTAATTATTGTAAATTTAGATAAAGGAGTACAATTTTAGGTGAGGTGGTGTTCTGGCTGTTAACAATGGGCAGCCGAGTTTGCCGGGTGTTTTCGTGCCAACAAGATACTGGAAGGGAATGGGGATTCTTTTGGTTGTTTGTTTTCGGATTCTTGTGAGAAAGGGGTCACATACAACCTTAAATAACATTTCAGAATATGGATGTTGCTTAGAAATTAAATAGTCCTGGCTGCAGCAAACCCACGTGAACACGCATTAAATGTACTTAAAACTTTTAAACTTGCTGTGAAAACTTAATAAATCCGTGGAATTATTCCTGGACTTACACAGCTGGCTAAAATAGCATCATGCTTTCTTTTGTGGCTCAGCACCGGAGAGAAGCACCTTGCACAATGGCACTCCCCATTCACAGCCTCCAGCACAGCTTCCCTTTGAGTGTTTTTCATCCTCAGGCACTTTTCTTAAAGGGTTTGGCTGATGTTTGTAACCAAAGCCGGGATGCTGCAGGGATCAGTTAGCCACAGGAGACGTGGGTGTAGTCTGCAACTTCATCTCATCTGGAATCCACCAAGAAAACATGAACTATTCTGATTTTTCTAAAGCAAAGCGCTTCGTGTGTCCTGCTGCTTGAAGGCAGGGTGCACAGGGATGCCTGCAGTAAATCTGTAGGAGCTGTTTACATTCTAGCACGTGTTTTCCAGTTGCTTGTAGATTCCGTATCATTTCACCTTTCAGACTGAACTTTTCTACAGGCAAGATAAGCTTTTCTTTAAAAGTGTGGATGAATAAAGATCAACAATTTCAGAAGGAAAAACCAAACCAGCATGTTTGCTGTGATAAAAGATGGGTTGAAACATCTTTGGTTGTTTCCAGACAGATATAGTCCCTCTGTTAGTACAGTTAAAATGGATTTAAGCAAGGAGACAATCTTTGGCCAGATTATCTGTTTTTAAGTGGGTTTTTTTGGAGCTATTCAATGTTATTTAAAAATATTTTTCACATGGAAGTTTATTTTTTATTCAGCATTGCTTTAAGAAAAATACACACCCACCCCAATCAGTGTCCTGATGCTCCTCTGACCTGACACGTTATGAATTTAACTGTTTTGCACTGCTAGCTAAAAGTGACTATCAAGAAATCCCTGCTACACTAAATAACAGATATATGCAGCACTGCTATTCTCCTTCAGCACACTGATCTGACACCCCATTGCCTGTGTGCATACTTGTAGATGGAAGACAAAGTAGAAACTCCCATTACAGCCACAAATTCAGCCACCAGCAAACCAGTGTGGTTCCAAAAAATTCAGATGGAACTATAATACTTTGCATCAGCTCAGGGCCTGCCTCACCACTCTCACCTATAAGATATAATCCATGAAAGCTTGTATGAGGTGAACTAAGCCTCCTAAAAAGTAAATGCAAAGCTATTTTTCTCTCCTTCCTCTAACCATTTTTCCTGATAACCCTCAAAATTTCAACTGAAGTCCTGGTTTCCTTTTTGTAACTTAGCTGGCCAGGATTCTGATCCAGAGTTTGTGAGACAATGTTAATATTGATATTATCTCATCTGCTTAACACCGGGAGCAGTACAATCCCTTATGCATCACTATTGTTAGCTACTACTGGGGATTTTTTGTTTTTGTTTTTTGTTTTTGTTTTTTTTAAATCTACTCCAGCTTTTGCAAATAAATTTGGCATGTACCACTTTTACTAAACTTTTGACTCATGACAAAGGAAGGAAAGATTTTCAATTGAAGGAAGCACCATTGTTTCGCATGTAACGTTGGATTTATATCTGCTTTGAAATTCTCATAAACCTTCTGTAGGGTCCTTTCTCATTTAACTGTGAGCTGTCATTTGTATATCACCACCTAAGATGGATGCCCAGGCCCTGAATAGATGTTCCAGACCTCTGCAGACCTTTGATCTCATGATTGCAACATCTGAGCTGGCTTAATAGTTAATGTTGGGATGTTGTCTTTCCTTTTAGCCTAAGACAAAGCTGCATGACTGCAGTTAGCCCCACTTCACCTTCAAACGGTGGGGAAATTCCTACGCAATTAGCCAGATGGCTTCGAGCCACAGCCCGGCAGGGATTCTCTGTCCTTGGAAAAACAACACACTGATGGACTTAAACCTACATCTCCTTCAGTCACTTGACAACCTTGACACCGGATGAGCAAATTACTGGTGTTTACCCTGCCTAATTTAGTCCCGGCAGAATCCAAAGGATACCACACTGCAAGTTTGATTTCACTGCTGATACCATGACTCCATGGGAAGGAGTTCTCTAAGCGATGAGATCATGAATAAATTCAGCTGAACAATGGGGAAACAAACTAATTTTTACTCATGCTGTAGCAGCAGCTGGCTCTCTTCTCTCCTTGCCAAGTGCTTCATTCCTCCCTCCTCGTCTCATCTTCCAGTACCAATCTTTTGTGGTCGTTTCCTCTGCTGATACACAGAGTCAGCTTTTTTAGTGCAACAATTGACACCAGCACCTCAGTCAGAATGACCATCTCGGCAACACCCCTGAAAACCCACCCTGCTGCGTGAAGATTCTCATGCTGCTCAGCCCCCTGGATTTCCCTTGCAGAAATTTCCATAGAAACAGTGATTTCGACATCTCTTCTGGGATGCCATGCTAGACTCAGCCATTAGGCACTGCTCTCTTGATTTAGTTCCGAGATCAGCACATCGCAGAACTTACTGGGTGACACACCATCAGTTCACAGTGCTTAGTGAGTCTTTTCAGATAGCTACTAAGTACAGCTCTTCCTGGTTCTCTGCGTTACACTGGAATCTCCTATTAATCCTTGATAGCTTCACAGCAAGACATTGTTGAAATATGTTCATTGTGCATGTTGGTTTTTTTCCAAGCTGCCTGGTTACATTTGATAGCACAATAATACAGAGCTCTTACGTCCCATTAACAGGGAGTGAGAGGTATGTATATATAAACTGCTATTGTTTTTAAATCATTATGTTTGTACCAATAAATGTTTGGAATATTTAATGAAGAAATTTGGCTTTCTCACTACAAGGAACCTTCAGATCTGTAATATAAAATCAGCATTAGGAAGAACCCAAGAGAACAGCATCCTCCTATAGTATTTATTCCTCGTATAAATTTCCTGTGCTGCTTCTGACTCCTTTTTTAGACCAAAACTCAGAGTATGCCTTTGCTACACTTACAGAGTGAACCTGAAATTTTCATTTAAAACACAGCGGCACATCAGCAATAATGTTATGTGACATTATCATATATTAAAAGGATCACAACTCAATCTTCCCAGCTCACCACCGGTTTGTGCTCACTATTGGGTAAAAACCACAATGGGACAAACCCTGCTTGCATATCTACAGGTAACAAGCTGTTAAATCCTCTAAGGTTTTGGCTGTAGAGCAACTGTGGGCAGCACAAATACCTTCAATGACTGGGAGCTCACAACCTGGACTTTCGTGCCTGTCCAATCCAGCTTTCCCAATAAAATAGGCCACATCACTTTGCCACGCTACATCGATGAGCTTCAACTACAGCCTGTATGTTACAAAAATGAATCACAGATTACTTTGGATGGGAAGGGATCTTGCCCTGCCCCTTATTTAATCTAACTTCACTTTCTAGTACCCCAAGCCAGAGGGCAAGGCACTCTTAAAGCATTTCTGAAGAGGTAATGGCAGGCTGTGACCAAAGCACCCTTAACATCCTCTCTGGAGGTTCAACAGACTTAGTTTGTTAAATTTTTGAGCAAATACCAGAACTGGAGCGAGCTTCCCAGGCCCGCTTGCTAAAAGCATGAAAGCACCAGTATTACAGCATCATCCTGCCTGCTTAATATTTGTTTATCCTTCCAAGGATGATGCTGTTAAACCTCTTGACATAGCATCACATAGAGAACTCCTGTTTGGTTGATATCCTACTCTATCACCTACCTTATTTAAATATTCCTTCAATCTTTGTATTTTTTTGCAAGTAACTGTGATGACATGTTTTGCTGAAAGCTACCAACAAGTATTTAGTAGTATGCAGCCAAGAAACAACCTAAGAAGGATCTTAATAAAAAGTGTAATTACAATTCCTCATTTAAAATTACATTTTGAGACACCTTAAGCTAATGTTTTAACCAGGGACTGGATAGTCTTTGTATCATAAATCTGTATCCTCCATTCAGTGCTGTGTGGTCGAGTCACATGCTTCACATGTCTGAATGCATTACTTTTAGTAAGCACACTTAATATCTTTTTGATTCAATTACAAACCAGTGTGACAGAATGTATTTGCTACAAACCTTTGCTGATTGGCATTAATTATGTTACTTTTCTTTAATTCATTATTAAAGCAAATCCTGTATAAGTGATTCTATTCTTTTGTCTGGGATCCCTATCAGTCTAACAGGTCTGTAATTACTGAGGTCGTCCTACTTAGGGCCAGATCCAAAACAAGACTTTGGAAAATGTTAGGTATCTAACATTTAGAATTCAAATTTTAAAAAAAAAATCTCATTCAGCAGCAGATTGAGAATGAAAGCACACATGTACTGTCAAAGTTGCCTAAAAGCTTGCAGCTTTCCTTCTCTGCATACCCAGACTGTCCTGAGCACAGAGATGTCCAACAAACACCCAAGCAGGGCCTTCATACAGCTGGGGTGTCACAGCCATTGTTTTCTACGTGAAAACCTGGTCTGATCTGATGTTAAGGACTTCCCAGACTTTTTCCAGGATACTGGGAGCAATGTGATGGTTTCACTGGAGCCATGGCATTAAAGGTGCTTGAAACTGAGGGCCTGAAAGAGGGATGAAGAGGTGCTTGAAAGAGGGGATGCACCTGTAGCACCCCTGGGCAGCTGGTTGCCCTGTACCAGCTTTAGTGGTCCTGGGATGCACTGGTCAGCAGGGTTACAGCGCTTGCCCAGAAAGTCCCATGCATCCCACAATTCCATGACCTGCTGCACTGCAATCCCCAGCATAAATGCTGCCATTTCTGGAGAGAAGACAGAAGCATTATCAGCTCTCATTTGAGTTCCCTGAGAAACCTGGAAGAAAGGTGCTGAGGCCACCCATGAGGCCTGATCCGAGACATTCACAACAGGTGCAACACCCGGCAAAACCCTGCAAAGACAGGGTGAGCTTTTATAAAAAGGCCTCCTGACAACTACATATTCAAATTTACATCCTTAATCACATAGGTGAGGTGTAAGGCACGCCGCACTCCTCTTGCAGTCGTGACACTGTTCAAAAAGAAACCCAAGATTCACTAGGTCAAAAGGTCAGAAGAGAAGCAGACAGCTGTAGCTGGCTGGTTTAATCATTCATCTGGGGAAGGGAAGCCTGCAGGCTCTCATCCCCAAGATGTTTAGGCATCATGTGTGAAACAATAATAATTACTGGTCTATACTTTGTATCACTCCCCAGAGAATGTATAGGTTTTTAAATCTCCATAAACAGGCTGAGAAAGAAATTGGCAGTGGGATTATGTGACAAAAGATTATGTCTCCAAAGCACATGAAGGAGTGCAGAGGGACCATGCCACTTCAACAGCTTGCCCTGGTTCCTCCCAGATCCATCACAAGAACTCATCAACGGCCCCTCTTCACAAGTCCAAAGAAACACAAGGACACAATGGCAGATGGGAACCCTAAAATGGGAACTCAGAACAAAGGAAAACCACTCCAGGCTCTTCCCAGGGCTGTCCCAGGAAAGCCTCGCCCCAGGGTGCAGTGGAGCCTATGAAGATGAGTCAACACCAGCAACTTTACAGCAACTTTAGGAATGAGGGGGATTGCATCCTACATATATAGGGTTTCTTAAAGGATGCAAGGGAAGAGCATTCCAGGATTGCATAGGACTCCTCCCGGGATACCTAAGGAAAGAATCAAAGATGAAGAAAGGGAGAGATCTAGGCGATTTGGGAAGGAACAAATAAAAGAAATAGATGGATAAGGGGACAGAAAGACCTAGCTGTGTGTGAAGAGATGGCTGGGTGATGTGCTTATCCATCATGTACACTGAGTTCCTTTCTTCTTATTAAATTTCTTAATAACTTTTTTCTTAGCGAACAACTCTCTGCTTTGGCACCACACCCCCCTTCACATGGACACACCCAGTCTCTAGTCATGCCGTGGGTGGGAGAGTCCATGTGCCTGGGTGACAGTGACTGGACAAAGAGGAATAATTCAAGTGAAATGCCAGCACCTGGAGTGGGACTGCAGGCAGCCAGGGCCCCTACGTGTCCCGGGGCCAGGAGCTGGAATGAGCGATGCTCTGGGTGCACGCAGCTGGGCCGGCACTGCAAGCACAGGTGTGCTGGGTGCCAGGGCAGGAGAGCCCCGAGGGAGTGACCAGCATTACTGTCCCTAGAGCTGGCCGGCAGCCCTCAGGGCAGCGGTGCAGGAGGAGCCAGCGTGACAGCGTCCTTACAGCCCAGCTGGACCNCTGTCCCTAGAGCTGGCCGGCAGCGTGACAGCGTCGTTACAGCCCAGCTGGACTTCTCTGTGGGAAGGTGGTGGGCCCACCCGGAGAGCCAGGGAGGGGGAGAGGATGGCTCATCCACAGGAGGAGCTGGCTTAGGCTGGGAATTCATACTTGACCTCCCTTCCCTTGGACCTGGGAGCGTGGAGTTGCATCAGCCTGGCCGCTCCCGGGCTGATCTGATTCCTCCAACGCAAACACCAAATATTTCCCTTCGTGGGGGAGTGCTGTAGCCCCAGAGCAGCAGGCAAGCGGGGAACAGCAGATGTAGTCACTGCCATGCTCTTTAGAATAACTTTGCTCCTTTTTTCTGACCAAAAAAAACTGCAAAGAAAGATGATGGCTTTGAATCCAGAATGAATGAAAATACATTACTGGCAGAAAAGTTCCAGGTAGCTTTTCTGTCTGTACAGGGCGAGGGTACCTAGACCCTATTTTGAGATACTGGCAAACTCCATGCATTGATGGAAAAGCACAGGCTGGCAGAGGAATTCTCTGGACCATTTATACTGATTTTGTAAATTCTGGAGCTGCATTTCCAAAGCCCGGTATACAGGAATTAAAGTGTTGGCATATCAATTAACTAAATGAAGTGCTTAATAGAAAAAAAACCAAAACAAAACAACAAGTAATATATAAATACTGGCACAACACTTTTTTTTATCTGCTGGAAGGGCACCAGTGGTACAAATGTTATTTTCAAATCAGTGTAAATGGTCCAGAAAAGTCCGTTGCCTGCTAAGTTAAACAGCAGACAAATTAAGATTTAAAACATGAGTTTCCTCAGAGGCACTGGGCTCTCCTCAGGGGCCTGGGGAAGAATACTGATGGTATGATGCTCTGAAAATGATCTGTTCCCTATTTTTTTAAACTGACCCCCACCCCACACATGAAAATACTTTCTATTTCTACTACTTAAGAAATATTTTTTTTCCAGCCAGACTTCTAGCCCTAGGAGAGCTGTCACTGGAGCCTTGTGTTTTTCAAACAGTTGATGCACACATTATCTGAATTTCTTTAAAAGGAAGGGCTGCTGAAGGGTGGGTCCCAAAGCTGCACACAAGAGAAATGAATATTATGTGAAGAAAAATAAAACACAAGTGCACAGATGCATGCCTAGCAACAACTCTTACAGTAATATAACAGTAAACACTTGCCTTTCTGCCTGAAAGAACTAGGCTCTGTGCAGATGTTTATATTTACAAGATACAAGTAATTTCTTGCAGTCTACTCAGAGACTTAGCATTAATGTATCTGGAACTAGACTGGAATATAAAGTATTTTCCACAGCAGTAAAAGTGACTTTAAAAATGTCTACCTGTCCTCACTGAGGTTACACGACGATTTTCTAAATTTTTAACAATGTGACTGACTCCTCCTGTATGTTTAACAGCAAATTTCTGAAGTGGAACACAAAACAATTTCACAAGATTTGAGCAAGACGAAACTGCCTCCAGAATGAGCCAGCATTTTTTAACCCTCAGAGAAACCAGCCACCAGGGAGATGCAAGAGCAGCCTGCTCTTACCTTACCTGACAGCAGTTCCATCACTGACAAACATGAACAGCTAAGTCAAAGATTTAAGCCTCAACAACAGCTACCTCCTCCTTTGGAGCTGAGCAGACTTACCCAAAGATGAAAAAAGTGGCTAGATTGAGGAAAAGAGGCAGATTTTCCCAACTATTTGGAAATGCACGGACGTGTTTCGTTGCTGTTTTTATCCTCATGTGTAAGTTTACAGTAAATTCAAGAGGATTCTGGGATGGAGAACTGCAAAGAATCTTCCATGTCGGCACTGCACTGTTTATTTTCATGGAGACTGTCTGGATAGCCCCACTGAAGATGGCTGCATGAGAAGCAGACAGATGGTGAAGGAGGTTCCTCAAAAGACAGGGGAACAGTGAGGAATGTGGGAAACATCACATGCCCTGGCCAAGAAAAACCAGGCCAGAGGTTTATCAGGGCCTATGCCAACATTACCACTTCAGTAACCCTGTCTCATGTCAAATGTAGGATCCTCTGTGCCAGGCAACCAGATTTCCAAAAACTGATTAAACTTTGCTCTAAAGCTCATTGTGATTAATTTAATGATAATCATCTGCTGTGACTATTGCCTTGCTAGCTTCTCTTTATATATATATATATATATATATATTTTTTTTTTTTTTTTTTTTTTTTTTTTTCTTTTTTTAATTTTTTAAAGCTCTGTTATAAAGCTCACCAAGTTTTTAATCTATTCTTTGAATATTTGTAAANTTACTTACACTTTTTAAACTTATTTTACTTTATGGCCAGTGAAGATGATTTGATTTTTGAGTGAGATCGACAGAAAGCCTAAGGTAGGAAGCAACACTGTGCCACTTACCAAGATGATGCAGATCAGATTATTTCCAGCTTTTATTTCATCTGAACTGTAGTTCCCTATGCACTTTCAGTAAAGGAAGTGTCAGCTATATCAATGAAAGAGATTAAAGGAAAAAACTCCCAAAACCCCAAAAAGCAACCTAAAACCACAAAAAGAGAGTCTGAACAGCAGCCTCAGTTTTATGTAACATGAGCTCCCAAATAATTTTTTAATAAATAAGTTTGCCCTTCCAAGTGCACACATGCCCACTCACCTCCTCCATTTTTCCTGCCATATATCTCAAAACTAAACCCAGGGTTCTCACCCAAAGTTGGTTTCTGCTTTCCCCCCTTCTCGTTCCTGGTGCAAGCTCCTGCTCCCAGAAATACCAGAATGGTATTTCTTATCCTTCAGCGCACAAAGAACATTAAAAAAACAAAAACAAAAAAAACCCCAAAAAAACAAAAAAAACAAAAACAAAAAAAAACCAAACAAACAAAAAAAAAAACCCAAAACCCAAACCAACCAACCAACCAAAACAAAACAAAAAACCCAAAAAGCAGCCATGCCACACTCGCATCAGGACCTGCTGTGAGGCTGTTGCCCACAAAACTCATATTCACCTATATGGTATAGAACAAGCCTATAATTACACACTTGAGAGACATTGATTATTTACTTATTTTGGAGTTGCACAAGCCTGGGTAGTATCTTACAACTCAAGCATAGCCCACTGGGCTTTCCATGCCATTACTTACACAAAAAATGCCGTCATCTTTAAGGCCCGCCTCCAGCCGCTTACCGTCCGACGGTTCTGCGATGCCCGGAGCCGGCTGTCCGCTCTGTCCCCCACACGAGTCTCCCCTCGGCCGCTGAGGAGCAGGCGGAGCCCGAGCCCGGCATCACTCGGAGGTCCTTCGCCTTACTGGGTGTTTGTAATCAAGGCTTAAGGCGTTGTTAAGAAAAGAGCGATGACTGGGAGTGATTGAGTCAGCCGTCGGTAATGTGCTTTGGAAGTGCAGGAGTGATTTCTTACACCTGGAGTTTGTTGGTGTGTGGAACTACTAGAAGGGAGTGGTGGAAACCTTTTTATAGCAGCTGATTTTCTTTCAAGTACCTGAGAGAGGGAGAGAAGACGGTGTATGCTGAGAAGGCTCGTAAATGGAATAGTAAGATGCACTCTCAGAAGACAGTAAAGGAGGTAAATGCTGAGAACGGAATACCCTCAGGAACAAGGAGGAGTAAAGGGTGTTGGGTGCTGTGTGGTCAGTTCCACCTGCTCTCCACATCTTCTGGCCTCTGGACGTTATGGTTGCATTAATAGTCCATGCCGTTATACGGGTTATGCAGATAATTGTTCTGGTTTGAATTGAAAGTGAAAAAGCTTGATACTTTAAACCATCACACCTTGTTCCTTTGGGCTCTTTTACCAAGTAAAGTGCAGTTCTCTAACACCCTAGCTTTAACAATATTTTGCAGTACCTGACTTGTATTTTGGGGTTTTTTTTGGGTTTTTTTTTTACAGTTATACTGTAAGTTGGTGTTATTTCTTGTCATAGGTTCGTGTTGCTCTTGCTTTGTCATTGTTTTAGGCAGTTGGTGTCGGGTGGCCTGTAAGCACTTCTTAGAAGCAGCTGATTAGTTGTTCTGGAGGAGCTGTGGTGAACCAGTCAATGAGATGTTGCAACCTGTGCACAAATAGAATAATTGCACCCTGACATTATTTTTAGGTCGGTTGACTATGGGAGAGGGTAGTAGCATTGTTGTGGAGAACTATATAAAAGTAGGGAGTGGGCTTGGGTGTGTATGGTTGTGGTTGGAAATTCGGTTGAATAGATAATTTCGGCTATTTACTGCTTTGAAAAGGTGATTGTCCCATTTGTTTGTTTGTTTCTGCCTCTTTTCCTCTTCCAGCACTTCCCTGAAGCAGAGTTACTTAAGAGTTTGTATGATGTGAGGTGTCAGCTTATTTTATTTCAGTCTTTGTTGGTAGTATAAAAACTTGTGCGTCCAAGGAAAGAAAGTTATATTTACTGACTGAGTAAATGGATAATACTGCATTTACTTCTTAGTGCTCTGTTACTAGATAATGACTGTGAACTATGAATTAATGGTGAGGATAAATTCCAGGACTTCAAAACCACTGGTGATAGAGGGAATGACAGGAGGATTGTAGTTTGGAGTAAGTAGTAAAAATGGATTGGTTAAATTAGTTAGTCTAGACTAGAGGGGAGGTGCTAGGCAATGTTTTCTGGTTTTGGGAGCCTGCCTGTCTGGGAAAAAAAGCTGTTTAAAATGTGATCATCGTAGTGTTGTTCAGCAGGCTGAGCGTGTGTAACTAATAAAATTCCATTTTTATATGTCAGCGAGAACTAGGTGAAATGGCAGGTAAGTCACAAATGGAGACTTCCGTGTTTCCTCCCACGAGCTGTAGCATTTTAGAAGATTGTAGTCAGGGAGAGGAATAATTGCTTTACCAGAATAAAGATCACCATCCTTACTGTGTCAGTGAAAATAGGGAAATATGGATACGTGCTATTAAGTGCTCTCATTTTAATAATCCCAGCCCTGTACGCAGCCAGCCAGGGTCATTTTGTGCAGTGACAGCTCTTGTTCCTCTTGTGGAGGTGGCCCAAGCTTGCTTAGCTGGGAGTAATTCCTCATTTGGTTTTAAATAGTTCAAACTGATAACCAATTAACTTTGGCTAAGATGCTTATGTGCAATCAGTGTACCTGGGTGTGGATGTTATTCTCAATTTGGGCTTGAATGATCAGATTCTGGAAAGCTGCCAGTTTTCTTTTCCTGTCCTATTAAAAGCTCATTGTTCATGAATGGGTTTTCAGAGCAATCCAGTGATTTCCTTGAGAATTTATCAGCTTTTCATGAACCTGTTTCCTAGTCAAAGACGACTAACACATGTGCCAGGTGCTTTTTTCATAAAACTTACGGATAAAAGTTTTCAATTCCAGTTTGAATTTACTCCTTGCCTGTGGCAGGTTGTTTACCCTAAGAAAATACTTTTTTATTTGGTTGGTTGGTTGGGTTTTGTGGTTTTTGTTGTTTTTTTTTGTTTGTGTTTTTGTATTGCATTTTGTAGATTTAACTGTAGTTCTTTAAAGCTGTAATGGGCTGACAAAGGTACTGAAGAGAAATCTTGCCTTCCTGGCTTGCTGCTTACAGGCACTTTCATATAAACTTTTCCAGCTAACCACAGGCATTAGTGGATATTGCATTTTCCTCTGATATAAGGAGCTGAAGGACTGTATTTAGGGTGAGAAGACTGTTGTTGGGGTTTTTAACTTTCTCATCTTTTGCAGACCTGTAGGGTGCCTGATGTAGTTCCTGCTCCCCTGACTACAGAGATGCCCAGGGTTGCTCCTTTGCCAGATGCTTGTGCTCTGTCTTGGAAGAATGATCATGGTATGGTTGAAACAGGGAATTGAAGTTCAGCATAAAACAATACTTGTATTGATTTAAAGGGTTTAAGAATTGTTAGCTATCAAAGTTCAAAATTTGTATGATAGAAGTAATAAATAAAACAAGGGCTTGGCCTCACTGAGAGAATAAAAGAGGGAATATGCGCTCTGGCAGTGCCTTTATAACATCGTGACTTGCTTCCTTATTGAAAGAACTCTCAAAAACTAAACCTTTCTAACCTGTAGGCTGTCTTCAAATGGTTGCTCTAATTAGAGTTGGGTAGAACTCTAATTACACAACTCTGTGTTGTGTGGAACACATTTATAATCTTCTGCCCAATTAATATTATGTTATTCTGAACAAAGATTCAAGGTAAGTCGAGAAGCCTGTTCATATGAGCTGTGTATCTCCTGTGTGGTTAAGTCTCAGCTCCAGCTTTTTACCTCGGTCTCTTGAACTGTTTTCATGTTGTCATGGTTATGGGGGAGCATTAAACAGAAGCTCCATAAAAATTGCAATGTTTATTAGTGCCCTCTGTGCCAGGGTCACGCTCCCCTGGCATTGTGATGTAGATTTGATTGGGCTCATCATGCTGGGTGGAGTTGACACAATTGATCTCTCAGCTGAATGAGAGGCATGATGATAAAGGACAATTGAGATGCATTTCATGATGCTGTTCTTAGTATTTCTAAGGTAAAGTTCTGTATGGTTCCCTGGAGCTATGTCTAGTTTTTCATAAGGTAGGAAAGGTGTCTTTCCTGTGACCCCTCAGCTCATACAACTGAAGCCCCATATAAGGGAGCAGGACCATCCAGGCCATGAAGAGGAGGATGAAGTTGTGTTGTAAAATATTTGTCATAGTTGGATACTTTTTGAATTAGTAAACTGTAAATCTGTTTTTTAAAATTTGTGTTGGGTATTCTTGCTGCTTTCTTTGGGAGCTCATTTGGTGGAGGAGATGCAATCCTTTTAATTAGCAGACTTCTTATCTTCTTGCCCCACAGGACTACTGCCAACTCATTTAAATGGTGTAAACTGCCAGATTTAGCCTGCGAGGCCGCTTTGCGGCTACTGATTTGGTTTTTCCCTAACCTTATTTTCTGAAAGGGCAAGAGACCTCGCCTTAAAAAGAATAATAGTTCCTGGTGGATTACAGGCCTCTTAACATCTTGGGTTTGGAGGTTGGCTTTTTTTTAGTGGCCTGTATTTGTTGTGTTTTCTGCCCCATCTCTACAGACAGTAGTACCTCTGGGAGGTGTAGCAGCACTACCAAAGTGCCTCAGTTCTGCATGGATGTTAGCTTGTCACTTGGGTACAGAGGAAGAGCTGTGTGTTTGGCATAGTTACCCTTCTTCACTCAGTCATTAGAGAAAGTTCACCAAAGCTTTCCCTGGATGAGGTGAGGCCAGCATGATTTCTTTAACCTCTGGTGGCTTGTCCAAAGACAGTTTTGTTCCTTTGCTTTCAGATACCGTTGCAGACATTTTCTACTTCCTGGATATTTACAGCTTTGGGAAGCTGCCACCCCACTGCGAGCAGCGCTTCCTTCCCTGTGAGATTGGGTGTGTCAGATACTCCCTACAAGATGGCATTGAGGCCGATTTCCACCACTTCATAGATCCAGGTGAGTTCCAGGAGAGTCAGAGAACTACTGGGGTGTGAGGGAGGCTTTCGGGGCTCACTGCTGTCCAGATTAGACTTCTGGTATTAAGACAAGTTTATTTCTTTGATTAGAAATGGTCAGACTTCTTAAAATATCAGAGCAGTGCTGAGCTTGTTTCTGAAGAGAATTAGTGTCAGAACTTCATGTAACTCCCAAGAGGGTAGGCTAAATCCAGGAGGACCTGCACATGTTTCTACTTTATATTTCACATCAATGAATGTTTCTCTCAATTAGACCTAAGCACACTCTACAATGCACTTTTTAAAAATGCATATAACTGAAAATAGCTTTTCCAAAACTAGTTGTGGCACTTCTACAAGGCCACTAGGGAAAATGAAACTTCCTTTCTTTATGTGAAGCTATGGTGTGTTGAGAGTTGGGAGTTAAGGATTTTTTCCTTGGTGGTGTTGGGTAGTGATTGCACTTTTTCCTGGTTTTTGCAGAAGTACCACCACGTGGTTTTCGGTACCACTGCCAGGCTGCTGGTGAGTATTAATGGGGAAAAAGAGCTTTGGTGTGCAAAGGCGTGCGGTTTTAGACTCGGTTTATCTGACCCCTCGCCAATTGTTTTGTAAGCCTTGATAGTCATTGTGTGTATCTTCAGCATGAAGTGCTAATTAACAGTAGGGTAACTCAAACATACTGCTTTATATTTAAAACTTAGGTTTAGCAGCTTGGCATACATTAACAAAATTAAAATATCTACACCATTGTTGTGTCTGGCTTGGCCTGCCTGTTTCCTCTGTGACTCTCAGTAATGTTTATAGACTCCAGGTTGTTTCTATTAGGACACTTCCTCCTCTTGTGTACAGAGGGAGCAAACTCGGCCCATGTTTTCCTACCTCTAATACTTGGATAATGGCCTTTTAAAAGGGACAGGAGTGTGAGTGTTTGCTTACAGCACAGAGCTGCTGACAGAAGCAAAGTTTTGGTAGCTTAAACACAGCCCCTGTCTGTGGAGACAAGGAGTATGTGTGTTTGTGTATCTCTTAAGGAAACTGGACTTCTCACAACTTTGTGGTTTTAAGTTGTTTTTTTTTTTTCTATCCCACTTCACTCCTCCTTTAGGTGATGAAACCCATAAGATCCCTATATCTGGATTTCACCTTCCTCGTTCTTGTTACGCAGTTGTCCTGCAGGAACTTCTTGAGTTTGCCCAGCCAGCCAGGGGTTCTCAGCCTCGCTTCTTCTGCAGGGTATGGTCAAGGTCAAAGCTCTAAATCTCACCTTCTGCTTTCACTCCTGTTGGATGGCTGAGGAGATACTTCACTCTAAAACCTCATCAGTGTGCATAGAAGTGGGGAAAGACACTTTGGAAAAAATGTCCCAGTTCCTTGCAGGAAGAAATGGCCTCTAGAAGCCAACCTTTATATAAAGCAGGGACCTAATTGTCTGCCTTATTTTCAGCCTGCACTTCTGGCTCTAATCTACTGATGAACGGGGTCTATTGTTCTCTGACATTGTTATGACTTTGGTTAAGGCTCCTAAGATTTGACTTAAATTGGATGTACTCAATAATAGTCATAAATCTTGCTTTTCTGAAAGGATATTTTTACATTTTTGTGAGTTTTTTTCCCCGTGAGAATAACACGTATCTTAAATTTTTACTCAAGTTTTGTTTTCCAGGGAACAGAACAAAATCTGTTAGCATTCAGATGTGTTTAAATTTCATAACAGGTATATTATGTTTCGATTCAATTCACACCTAATCTTAATCCTTAAAAAGTAGGGAGGGACAGGATCTTTGTGCTCCATCCATAAATACAGGGCTCTGAAGAAGTATGCATGAAATTTGGTTCCTCTTCAAGATAGTTGTCAGGGAGATTGCATTCAGTGCCACAAACAATTTTGGTTTGCAGGTGACTTTTTCAGACCTAGTCAGAAGTCATGGAAGTGTCAGAATTCTATACTGTACTTCTTTGAGATGACAGAAATCTTTTTCCCCCCAGTCTAATGACAGATTCCGAATTAACTGGTGTCTTGGTCGAATGGCCAGGTTAACAGGTAGGAAATGGATGATTTTTGTCCATCCTTTTCCCCTCCTACCCCAAGAAATACTGTGTAATCATGGGCAGCTGTATTTGTCTGAAAAGCATCTCTCCAAGTTTTCCTAAAAGCTGATGCTGATAGCTAGAACTGCTTTGCATGCTCCTTCCTCTTCCTTTCTCCCACCACTTTCTAGGAAGCCAGGTCTTGTTAAAACCACTGATGGGATATCTTTGAGCTTTGATGCTATGATAAGAGGCTGGGCAGTGAACAGGGTCTGCCTGGCTGAGAGATGAGCTGAGCAGGATGTTCACTGTTGCCTGTTCTCCTGGCCTGGATGTTCACTGAACTGTAGGCATTGAGAGCCACTGGGAGCTTTTTGCTGTGGAAGACCTGATAACGAAACTGTTCCAGAAGAGATACTATAAGGAGCCATCCAAGATGTGGGTGTGTAGGAAACTGGATGTCTGCCTGTGGGATTTCTCCAGTAATACCAGGTGTGTTGGGTGGTTCTTTGTGTAAACGTGCCTGTTTCAGATTCTTCTGCGTTGGTACAAAAAGTGATGTTTGCTTGCAGTGGTGCAGGAGCGTAATGAGTCATTATGCAGTTAATTTAGAAATAGACCCTAGTGCTTCCTCTGCTACTAAATTAAGAACCAATAATTCAGTCTTAAATTTCAGTAGGTTTTAGAAAACCATGTAAGTTATTCTTAGAAGCCTACTTGGAATATGGATTTTAAGAACCATTGGGTTCATCGTTGTCACTTTTGTCTTTTTACTGTCAGGCGGTTTTCTGTTTCCACGAGTGTCTTCAGCCTAGAGGGAGACCTTAAGAAGAATGGAAGAATGTGCTTTAAAAGACATGTTTAGAGAGGAAAGAGAATGTTTATGCTTGTCAGGAGCTGTTTCACATTAGTGGGGAACTCAAAATGGTTCAAATGGTTTAAATTCCATTTGTCTCTTAGGGTTCTCTTTTCTCCCTGCCCCCCACTTCAGCATGAAGCAGATTGCCTGATAAACAGACCTTTAATCTCTGCATAAACTACTTAGGGCAAAGCTATTGAACTCTGAAATTTTAAAGGTACTGCGTGGTCACTGCAACAAAAAGATACCATTTTAATATTTCCTGTTCTTGTTCATCTGGCCAGACCAGCTGTTCTTGTTGATTAACAATGTGCTAACTAACAAGTTGCTTCTGAAATAAGTCTAAACTTCATTTCATATAGGTGCAGGTGGCATGAAGAGAATGATATCATCTGCTGTGCTCTGGCATCCTGTAAGAAAATGGGGTGAGTACTGCTGAGGAATTGTCTCCAGCGTGATGGCTTTTATTTTGTTAGCATTGCAATGGTGAGAAAAGTGGTAATTACATTAGAATTCAGTGTTCTACTTCAGAGGTATTCTCATTGTGGTCTGGCATATTTCTACTTCGGAAATCCCTCTACTGCCTGACAGATGATGTAGATACATAAGGTTCTGTAATCTTTTTGGTGGGGAAAAAGGGAAAGTAAGTAGTTGGGAAATGAGGAAATGCCATTTATGATCTCTACTGACAGCAGTAGTAGCACTTAGAGAGACAATTATAAATAGTCTGTCATTCAAAAAACTCATCATGGACTGCTATGACTTCAAAAAAAAGTTGCTTTTCACACTACTGAGTGCTGCATTTGATAATGAGGGGCAGCAGTTTGTTTTTATTTTGTGTGTAGTTGTACAGCAGACTGGTGGTCTTGCAAGGATGCAGGGATGCTGCCATAAAGTCCTTCTGCCCTCTGATACCTGTTCTGTGCTCTCAGGCTTTGGCTGCTTCTGTTTGCCAGTTAGAGAACAGGAAATACTGTGCTTCCACGAATCAGCATTCCAGCCCTCTTAGCCAAACTTCGTGTTTTCCTTTTTCTCCTTGGTCAAGCTACTGCATCAGCAAATGCTTTGCTAGTGTGTATGGAGTGCCACTAACAGCAGCTCACCTCCCTCTGCAAGACTCTGGTTGTGATCAGAGCACAAGTACCAAGATTGGGAAACTGGATGCTGCACATACCCAGGTCAGTTGATGCCCTGATGTATTTCCAGTTGCCCATGTCAGGTGAGCTGTTTCGGTTTTGGCCACTGTCCTTTGTGGCGTGTAGGACAGACTGATCAGCTTTCAGGGTGTTGACCATGGTTCATAGGTTTGATGGGTAGTGATGCATATGTCATGTTAGCAGATACATGTACCTTATTTTGAGTATTTATTTTTTCATACAGAAAATGAAAGCTGAGAGTTCTGGATGTGGCAAACCTTTGGGTTCTCCAAGACAGGATCAAGAGTTTGTCCCTTCTAATAGTGAGTTTGAAACTTTCACGTTTTTTAAAAGGAAAGAGATCTTTAAATGTAATTCAATTGTTGCTTTTTCAAATTGCTGGGCTTAAATGTTGCCTGTAAGTGGTTCACAGCTCTGTGTGAGCTCTGCTTATTCTTGTGTGTTGATTTCACTGAATTTCTGAAGACTCAAGCATGAAGAGCGGGCCTTTCCTTACTGGACAGAATTTTAGGATCAAAAATGTCTCTCAAAATTCAGGTTTTTAAAAAAATGTTTCTCTTTGATTTATGCTTTTATGTTACGTGAAGCCATTCCCATGCCCAGGTGCTTTGAGGCAGGGCCATGTTTAAAATACTCTCCACGCTCTTAAATCATTTTATGTACAGACTGAGCTGGTCCATGTTGCAAGTGTTCTGTCACAAGTCAGTTAAAAGACTTCTCTTGTAAAGTCTTTTTGCAGAAAATTTGTTTACTAAAAGGCCTCTGAACTCAGTTCATCTGGGCATTTCATAGCTAACCTTCAGAGGAACAAAATCAGGTTTGCAATAGTTAGTCAGGTTTTCTTACAGTTATTCATTTTTCAAGAAATATTTATTTATTGCAGAAGAAATAACTGTAAGAATTGTGAGTTTACAGCTTCATTTCTTGTGTATAAGGTTCAAGTTGACCTAAGCTCTGTTCTGCCTGGAAATGGGGATCTCATGGTCCTGGTGCTTGCAGAGGACATGACCTGCCTGAGTTTCTGTATTAGAGCTGTTGAATAGGTTTAGCTCCACAGCATATGAAGAACAATTCCATTAATTTATGCAAGCTTTAAAGGCTGATTTGATGTGCAAACTGTATTTAATTTAATAGGTGATTCTCCATGTGGTGTGAAGACCTCCCCTTGTGAAACAAGTGTTGTACAAGGAAGAGGAGTTATTCGATTGCTGAGAAGTGCATCTGATCTATCCAAGTCTTTCAGTAATTGAAAATCTCTTTCACATCCAAGACAGCTGTAAATTCTAATTTTCTATTGTTTCCCTAAGATAACTAGTAGTTTTTTTAGGCTGTAGTTTTTCATCTTCTGTGCAAACCTTGACAGTTGAAATTCTTGTTAGAATGATAAAATCATTGAGTGGATTAAAAGAAGGTAAAAAATCTTGTTCGTTATCTACAGGAAGACTTATTTTGAAGGGACCTCACATTCACATCTTTAATACTGCATGCTGTACTACTTGTATCTCTTAATGAATGGAGTGCAAATTCAAGATTGATTAATCCATATAATTGAATTAGAAGAATTCTTTGGTGACCAGTGCGACTTAAAAAAACTTTAACTTTTTGCTTTATTTATTTTTAAATAACCTTCTCATCTCCTGCATGTGGGAGACGGAATTTCAGTGTGTAACAGTCTTGCTTCAAAATCTGATGCAGGGGAGAAAGCATTGAAGGTATGAAGGGCTGCCCTGGGGGATGGGGAAATGAATTAAAACTCACTAGTCCAAAATTTTGCTGGAATATTATCAGTTTTAGGCATGAAAAATTTGAGTAGTCTTTCAAGGCAAAAAAAGAGATTTTATATGAAATGTCTTGAAAGAATTGCTGTGGCAGATTGATCTGTCTGTCAATGTTCTTAGAGGCACAGGCTGCATTATATACATTGGGAACAAGTACAGCATTGGGGTTTGTTTTGTTTTGTTTTTATTTTTTGCATCTGTTTTCATTTTAAGAAATACATGTCCCTCGAACTTATAGATTGAAGAGAAGTCTGGGAAGTTATGTGGTTGGTTGGGGTTTTTTTTTGGGGGGTGGTGGGAAGGGAGGGGGTTTTCAAAGAATATCAAATTCAAACTGATATATTTCACAAGAGTTTAGTCAGGCTGGGTAGATACCAGTCATAATTATTTGGGGGCACATTAAAAAGTGGGACACTGACATTTTCTAGGAAAGTTAGATGTTCCTTTTTATAGAGTTTGTGCTTGGTCTAATCCACAAAAAGTTGTCTGTCTGAGCCTTGTGCTTACTCCATGTGTCTCCTAAGCAAATGATTCTGAGAAATAAGAGCTTATTTTGTTAAGTTGTTCCTAGATTGTGTACCAACAGATGTCCAGTTTTGAAATACTATTTCCATAGCAACTATCTGTGTGAAGATTGCATTCCACGTAGGTATTGAAACTCAGGATGAGGTGGTTCATTCCCTTGAATAAGGAAAAAACCCAACAAAACAGATGCAAGCAAAACCCAAAATGCAGCCAAAGTAAGTGGTTTATTTGAGCATGCTGATCAGTGTGGCAGAAAAGGCCAAGAGCTGCTTTAGTTGGAAACCTGTTACAGTTGCTGTAAGGCCGGTTGAACCCTTTCTTCCAGTGTTTTAGGGTCACCGAAACGTTTCTGTTCTTACCTAAGTGAATTATTTTATATCTTATCACTGAATTTCCTCAATTGAGTCTGTATTTCCGTTCTTGGAGGCTGCTGTCCTACTTGCTAGTTTTTACCAAGTAAGGGACAATAAAGCTTTAAGGCTGCAATTTACCAATGAAATTGCCAAATTGATTGTTGAATACATTGTAGCAGACTGACTGTGTCTATCAAGGAGTGCTAAAGGCTTTTCTGTGTGTGGAGTTGTCCAAGTTCCTTAACTGACAGCCATTGCTGCATTGATATTTCATAAGGTACAGATCTGTTGTTTTTGAAGTATTTTCAGAATTCACTGTTGCAATAAAAGTTTGTTTCTGTTCTCATGTAGGAGAGAATTAATTTAAAAACTACTGTTAAAATACTTATTCAGTGTTAAGGACACAAACCTAAGAACGTCTTTTACTAAGCTTAATGTATTCATATCAAGACTGAGATAAAGAATGTGAGCAGAAGTGGGGAAATGCTATTAGGATTCCATGGCATATCTGTACCTTACCACCTGTAAATTAAAATAGCACATAAGATGTAGAAGATCTAATTATATGCTGGAGGCAGTGGGCTGTTAACTGGGGCAGTAACTGTCTTAATGTAATAACCAGCAACTCTAGAGGGGTTTTTTTGTAGTGAAAATCATAAGATCTGTGCCATTACATCATGAGTACACTAAGTTAGAGTTGCCCATTTCATACTGTTACTCTGCATTTATTGAGGGGGAACCCTAACAGCTGTTGAAGGATGACAGAAAATTCTTGAGTTTTGGAGCTCTGCTTCCCTAGCTGTTCTCAGTTTGTGACTCTGGTTGATTTCTGGAAAAATTAATTCTGAAAAACAAGTGCAATAAAGTAATTCTTCTCCCTGTTAAGTAAAGGAAAGTAAAGTAAAGATGAGGGACTGCAACCTTAGCCCACTTCTAAGTGCAAGGCATAGTACTGGTAAGGCACAAACTGTGTCAAAGTCAGGGCAGAATTCCCAAGGAGACACAAAACCAAGACAGGGCAGAATTGACTCTTGAGCAGAGTTTGAGCGGTGCAGCCTGGGAACTCTCAACGTGTACCTTCCGCAGGATAAAACATAATGGGGACAAACACTCTGCCTGGGGTCTTTGGTAGCACATCTGTTGAACTGGCTAAAGATCTGATCTTGTAAAGGAGACATCTCACAGATTCCATCAGACTTGATGCTTTCCCCTCCGCTTAGGGCAGCTGACTCTCTCCTCTGACAGGAGCGTCATCCTGGTTTAACACACGCTCTGCAAAGTTAGTAGGTATTTTTGCTCTTGATATAATAGTAGTAGACGAATGGTTGAATTGTGCATTGCTACTCTAGAGGCCAGAATGGTTGTTCTGAGGGTCGTGAAAACAATGACTGTAGTGACAGCTCTGTTGATCTAGTATACATTAGTAAATTGACCTGTAATCTTATTCTTTTACATTCTATTTAGAGTTTGTAACTGATACTGAAAAATAAACTATGTTATCATAGAGTAAAATGCAGTTGCTGCTGCTTTTAATTTAACTTTTACTTACGCATTGCTGGCTTGTCCACCTTCTTCCAGTAGACTGCAGGAGCCAGGGACGTGACAGAAGTTCCAGCATTCTCTCAGATGCACACATATATACTGTAGATATAGCAAAACCTGCTTTAATTTGAATTTTGCTTTGGAAGGCTGATCTTGCCACTAAAGCTCAAGGTGAAGGTGGCCTTTGCCTTGTCCTTCATGACCAGCTGCCCATTCCCACTCAGATGTACCGACAGCAATCCTTTTTGCTCTCCATGCAGGCTGCAGCTTTGGTTGTGCTTTGGCTTTCCTATCCCCATACCTGCACACAGCACCTCTGTTTCTCCCCAGTCACTTGTCCTTGCTGCTGTCTCCTTTCAGGGGTGAGTCCTGTCAGCAGCTCTTTGGTTAACCTCAGTTTGTTTTGCTGTTTGTCTTGGAGGAGATGATACTTGAAAAATCATCAGGCTCGCCTGGACCTCTTTCCAGCACCATGTGCCACAGGAGTCTTCCAAGTGACTCTCTGAACAGGACCAAGGACTGCTTTCCTGAAGTCCAGGGCTGTGGTGCTGGTTTTTGCTGTTTTCCTCCCTCTTTGGATCCTAGGCTCCACTATCTTGTGGTTCCTGAAGCTAACTTTGCCCTCTGACCTTCACATCCCTGACCAGTTCCTCCTTATCCGCAAGGATGAGATCCAGCAGGGGCTGCCTCGGCTCCTTGGTCACTTCTGTCAGGAGTGTCAGGCTCCTCACAGGCATCTGAAGAAGGCCTTGAGAGCTTCCCTGTGGCAAGGCTGCCCCTGGAATGTCACCCATGTTGGTCTGTCCTCCGTGTCCATGCCAAGAGCTTCGACTGGCTCGTTGTGTTTCCAGGTGGAGCTTGCATTCCATCTGCTCTCCCGTGGAGCGCAGCTCTCCCTTGTCACCTCCCAGGTGTGAGGAAACAGGCCGGGCAGTGAGTGATGCGAGGGAAGGGAAGACACGCTGTTTCTTGACTCTTGATGTCTGTGCCAGTTCTGGGATCTGCATTATAACTTGTGTTTTCAGAGAGTATTTGCTGTGTCTAAGGTAAGATCTTTATTGCATCCTTAGCAGTGTGTCACTCTTCCAAATCCTAAAAGACGGAAACCAGGCAGTAATTTGGTGGGGATTTTCTGTGTGGGTGATCTGTCAGGTGTCAGGCTGGAAGAAGCAGTGCTGTGATCCTGGATCAAACAGCAGCAGCGGATACTCATTCCATGGGGCGTGTCCTGTGCCAGCTGCCTAGAGAGGTCCATGCTGAGGCATTCCCCACTAGGAAATTTGCTGCCCTTTCAGGGATCCCGGGTCTTGAGCTGTCAGTGTCAAGTGGTGGTTTGCTGAAGGTCGGATTCTTATGACTAAGTACTTGTTTTGGATGAATGAAAACCTCTATTCTAGGAAACCCTGTCTCAATTTTCCTGTAAAATAGTTGTACTTCTCCTGACAAATTTTTTAAAAACCTGTGTGATTATCATAGAGGGATTGTACTTTTGGACCTGTTAGCTGAATTAAAAAGTGCTAACCCTTTCTGCTATCAAGGATTTCAAACTTTGCCCAGAAGTGAAGTGATTCAAGTATATGTGTGAAACTGGGTTTATTTTCTGGTTGATAGATAGAAGTAGCTGTAGCTGACTGCAAAGGCTTTAACAAGATCATTCCTTTCGGCAGAGTAAATGTACTGTGGTGGAGCGGGAGAAAAGCAAGTTCGTTATCTAGTTTCTGCCCTCCTGATGACTTCTGCAGGATTATCATCCCTTACTGTCACCTTAGAGTGGCCAGCCAATAAATTTTATTGCACTGATTTAGTAAAATGAAAAAATTGGCAAACACTTCTATTAATCTAACCCTGTATTATCTCTCTGCCCTCATTTTTCCATGTTTCTGTCTTAGACGTTCCCATAAACTTCTCTAACTACCATTTTCAAATGATTCCAGTCAGTCCCTAGTGAACAGGTGAAGTGCAGCAGGGGTTACAAATTCCCTTATGTTGGCCTGTAATAAACTTAGTAGTAGCTCCAATACGTCCAGAATTAATCTTGGAGGTTTGATCGTTGTACTGTGAACTTCATCAGCAAGAATATTGCCTAGGTGTCTTTCCTGGAACAGTTGATACAAGTAAACGGAAAAGTAGTGCAGTTGCTCTAGCAACAAGGATGATGAGATAATTAACTCTTGTCTTTCTGGCAAGTAGTGAATTGTACACTGTACTGAATCTTGGAGTGGGCTGTGGCAGCACCAGCTTTTATGTGTCTGTAATACTGGAAATACTTCACAAGGTCCTGAGAAGAGTGAAGAAGGCAGTGAGAGTAGATCTTGGTGGTCGTGTGGGAAATGGGGAGAGGTGGAATCCCTGGGACCAGCTCTGTGGGCTGAAGTAGCGTTAAGGTTGGCAGTTCATTAGGGACAGTGTTCAGTGTTTCCCTAACACAAGAGCAATCCAGGAATGCAGGGAGATTGATTGATTGGGAACACTCTCTTGTCTTCACAGGGATCTTGTGGCTGCATCCTAGTCCTGATGCAGGGGAGGGAGAAGCAGGTGTGGGCTATAAAGGAGGAATCCAGAAACACTGGCCAGGGCTGTAGGAATGTAGTTTGGAAAGCAGATCTGTACTCGGGAAGGGGTCAGGGAGAACAGCAGCAGTTCCAGAGTCATGGAGCCCCTGGAGCCAGCTGTGCTGCATCCCAAGGTGCTGAGGGAGCCCAGTGACACCATTTTGAGGTTGTTCTCTCACCTTTGGAAGGTCACAGAGAGCACAGAAGTCCACAGCCATGGGAGGCAAATACTGCACCCATCTGTCCAAAGGGGGATCTAGGAAAGTCTGGGCTGCTCAGTTCCGCTGTACTCCTTGGAAAAGTCATGGAGCGAGCCCTCTTGGAATGTGTTTTGGGGTACACAAAAGTAGAAGTGGGGGACTGGAAGGAGTCAGTATGGATTTGCCAATGCTAAATCACACTTGACCAGCCTGTTTGCTTTCTGTGATAAGTTCGTGAATAAAGAAAGTTGAACATAACTAAATAGTAGTTTACTGTTGGCTGTGTAAAGTATAAAGTAGGAATTTACTTTTCTACCTAGTCATACGTTTTCTTCCTCCTTCCTGCCTTTTGAGTGAAGTGGATATTCAAGTTCGCTATACATAATTAGCTCTCTGGAATTAGTTATCACTAGCTTAGTTTATCTTCCCTTCATGTTCATTATTGCTGGTTTAATCTTGCATAAGGTTGTGGCTATACTACAGGTAACTCTTGAAGTTATTCCTGCTTCAAAAAACATACAAGACAGACAGGAAATTACTTCAGTCACAGGAAACACTGGAATAAGGCACAAGCACGTGTATTTGTATTTCTGGCTGACAGAATAGAACAAATTGGTTGAGGAAAAACATATAAAGCGTTCTGATAAATGTACTACTTCCAAACTTTTTTTAAAAGGGTAAAAAATTATAAGCAGCACTGAATTATCTCAGCCATATCTTCATGTGCTATCACTTAGTTTATTTCTCAGAGCAGAACTGACCTTAGCATTGCAGTACTTGAAGTAGTTATGTTTTAAATGTTGTCAAGTTGGACTCTCTTGTTTTTTCCTCTGCTACTTCTTACGGAATATGCTTGCAGAGAAATAAGTTCATGGGTTTGGGGGTCATTTTGTAAATTCCTCTGTATTTTGTGGCTGTTTTCTTTATACAACTTAGTGCAGTTGCTTACTGCTAATCTGCATTTTCCTTCATGCCTAAAATGACTACTGTGCAAGCGTTACTTGAAGGCTTCAGCTGACAAACAGCAATTAAGCTTCACCTGTCCTAAAAGTGACGAAGGTGGGACAAGTAACAGAGAATTACGATGGTTTAGTAGCTACAGACAGTTTCTGGCCATAATCTGGCATTATTCTGTTGATAATTTTCAAGTGCTTTTGCTGGACTTTCCAGTTCAGATCTTTGAGAATCCACACTGTAATCCTTCGGCAGAAGCCCTCTTCAGCCCCAGGGCTTTGGTGGAAGAAACGGGTTGTGCTAATGTCTGTAACATTTATAAAAGACATAGCTTTTGTTCCACAGTAGAAATGCGTTACAATGGTAATTTGGTAATTCACACTACACTTGCTTGTTACAGTGAGACTGGAATACATACCTGCTCTGCTTCGGAGCTGTGCACTTCATTTTATTATCTGCCTTCATCTTAGCAGGCGCGTTCTTTTTTTGCCGTCCGTTTTTGCAGTGTTTTGTCTCGTATCATGAGAAGAGGTCCTCAGAATGTCTTGCCCATTGCCAGAGAGATTTGGATTTGTGTGTTCTTTGTAAATAACTCTTATTGGTCTTTGCAGTTGTTAAATGAGTAATTGTATTTTAAGTGTTATGTAAAACAAAGGCAGCCAGAAAGCAAGCCAGAATAACACTTCTGATGGGGTGATTTTCATAGTTTGAAATGTAGAAAACGCTGGTCATGTGTAGGAGGATGGCTGGTTCTTCTTTGAAGTTAAATTTTAGATTTTTATTACAGTAACTGTTTGGGGGTAGAAGGTACGTGGGAGGCATTGATGGTGATTTCTGAAACTCCCAAAGTTGAAGATGCAATAAGGAGTTTTGAAAAGATAAATACTTTCCTGCAAATGTATCTTTAGGGAAAAAA